>CM056503.1:25504214-25554630 GCA_029783415.1 Anisodus acutangulus
TCACTTAAAGGAAAAGTACTTCTCATTTGCTTTGCTCGTTGGCAAACTTCATATTCTCTATCCAATCTATCACCATTCTCTTTTAAGCCTAATGTCGTAATAGACTTTGTTACTTGTGCTAAAGGATGACCTGACCATTTGTGCCAAAGATCAAACCAATCAACTACCTCTGCCTTCATAGCCCGTATCAGCGGCACATTTTGAAAATAGTAAAGTCCACCTCGAAGCTCATTCTTTCCAATCAGCTTCCTCGTGGTGGAGTCTAGTATAGCACACATAATTCAATTAAATGTAACATCACAATATAAATAATTAACTATTTGTGATATAGAAATTAAATTGTATGTCAAATTCGGAACATAAATAACACTCTTCAATCATATCTTGTCATTCATCCTAGTTGTTCTTTCTTTTGTAGCCACTAAGCTACTTCCATCCGGAAGACCAACTGGACACTTAGGAATGTCTCGCTTATTGCTCAGTTTCTCCGGTTACCTGTCACATGGTTGATAGCTCTAGAGTCTATGATCCAAGATGAGTTTTCGGTCTTACTATCCATCTTCTCATTCGGGTTTATTCTCTAGGAATTTCACATATCAATCACAGTCTTGCGGATCTCATCGCTCAAATTGTGAAGTCTTGTACCACTTGTGTTTATCGATCCTATCTCTTCCTGAGTTCCTTCTTTGATAACCATGGTGTTAGCTCGGTAGTTGCCTCTTCCACAATCGGATCCCAGTCCACCCTCTACTGTTGTTGTTGTCCTCATCTTATTTTCTCCAGTTTTCTCATCTCCTTTTTTGTTTCTTGGCCATCAATCTGGATAACCAATGAGTTGAAAACATCAATCTATAATGAGTCCGGATCTCTTGTAATGTGTACAGAATGCACTATCATTTTTTCCTTTACTTTATTCACGGTAAGGGTTTCTTTCCTGTATGGAAAAAGCTATGGTTTTGCTCTGGTCCTCTATTTTCCGTGTGACTCCTCTCACACACTCTTCTTGCACCAACTTTGAATAGACCTTGTTTAATGATGGCAATGGCTCCTGGGTCAGTATGTTCGACCTCACCATTTCATACATTCCCTCATCCATTCCCATGAGGAAAATATGTATTTTTTTCTTCTTCTCTTTTGGCTTCTAGGATCATTCCTAGATTGCATGTGTACTCTCCGCATGTACAAGTTGGGATCTATTCATAATTTTCCAATTCCTCCCACAACTTAGTGAGGTTTCCATAGCAATTCATTATGGTCATTTCCTTTTGCTTGCACTCCGCTAGTTCCGCCTTTAGTTGTTGCATCCGCGGGCCATTAATAATGGTGAACCGCTCTCAGATGATCGTCCATAATTCTTCCACTTCCTTTTTATGTGTAATGTTTTAGCGAAGCATTGGTTCTATGGTGCTGTGAATCCATGACACCAACAGTGAGTTTTTAGTCCACCAATCTTCCAAGTCTGGTGACTCTTCATCCATTTTATATTGTACCGTCGATAAAGCCAAACTTTATTTTTGCTCTTAGGGATGTTCTCATGGATATAGATCATTCTTCATAATTTTCCCCTTCAATTGGACTTGTGTTACCACAGTTCTAGGGTTATCATTCGACGTAATGTCATATGGAGAGATTGTTTTTCTTTGGGTTTTATTTTCTTCACCGGCAATTCCTTTGCTGGTATCGCCGATTTCTTTACTGTCACCTGTCATTATTTTAGGGGTTTTGTGTTCATTTTAATGTGGCTCTATCATGTTAAAATCGAGACATGGATGAGAATTTAGAGAGACAAGAATAATGGGAGAATTCTTTATGCTTTTCATTCATCATAATGACCTCCTTATATAGAGATAAACTCCTATTTTTTAGTATAATAATGTAACAGGTAACCTATTCTAATAGAACTACAGATCCTATATTACCATAATTACCAAATCTATTCTAATAATGTTCATTCTCAACTCAATGCACAAGTCTTACCAGTGACTTATCAAATCATCATCGGTCGGGTCTATTCATCTAAGAAAAACAATTTAACTTGTGTAGGGATGACAACAGTATGGTGCGGTGTGGGTAACCCACAAATTTTCAATCTGCCCCACCCCTCATATTATTTTTACCCGTGTCCACCGTCCTGCACATACACCCGCATCCACCCGCAGGTGTGCTCATTCTCAAATTTATTTTTAAACTCTGAGCTTTTGAGAATAAGTAGACTTTTAAAAATCCTTTTAGACAATAACCACCCACTGGCCACTGTACTAAAGTTATTTTTAGTGTTTCTATTACTTTTGTTACATCTCGTACTTTTGTACATCGAATATACCGTAAGTTAGGGAACCTAAGACAAGGAGGAGGTTAACATTGGGAAGATAAGTGAGTGGTCAAGTTAAAAACCTGAAGAAGTAGTAGGAGTTTAAGAGTCGGTAAGCCCTATTGCGATTGCAATCCGTACGATGAGTACATTGTGTCAGACCAATTCAAGATGAAAAGAGTTATGACACTTATAGAAGGATAAGAAATGCCTTAGGCAAAGTTTAGAAGTATATCTAAAGATTCTGAGTTATACCCGTCGTTTTATGCACGTTTGAGAGCATGGTTAATTGATTTGAGCTCCGGCGACTCGAGCTCCATTCTGAGGGTCATTTATGACATAATTTGATGTTAAGAAGGGGTATAGAAGGTTAGAAGTCATTTGGATAAAAGGAATTGTATTCTGACAAAGTTTGACGATAGTTTGACGATGATAGGATGATATGCTAAGCATTTCGCGTCACAGAACCCATTTCGCGTCACAGAACCCATTTCGCTTCACGGATAGAGCCACGGATCAAGGTAGCCAACTGCCCACCTTTCTACCACTATATGCGGTAAAATATGCAGCCATATATACCCATATGTGTCGCAAATCCTCCCGCATATGGGAGGCGGTGAGCTATCTATTTAAAGCCCAATCTCGAACCTTCTTTCCAAACATTTCATATCCGACCCCGTTCACCCCTAGATGTCTCTAAACACTCTCTCAAGCTTGGATCATCTTGAAACCTCCCAGTTATTGTCGTAAATATCTTGAAATTCCTGGAAAATTGAAAGAAGCTTTGATATGGAGGATCCCTTGGCTGGTTAAGGTATGATTCTTGTTACTCTTAGTCTTCTTAAGCCTCTCATAGCTTAGAGTAATCTTTTGTCAAGAGTAATCTATGGAAAATTAAGATAAACTGTATACTGAGCATGAAAGTTGTTTGTGTTGGTTGATGGATAGTTTTAAGAAGACCTTTACGATAACTATGGCTAGATTCATGGAGTATGGTTGTGGTAGTCTTGATAGTGTTTGTGATTATTGTAAGGGATATGATAATAACTTAAGTTTCCATGAAAATAAGATGGGATAACATTTGCGCGCTAAGTGTTCAGCGGAATGTCACAATGATAAAAATCTTGAAACTATTGATTGGATATTGACATGGATTATCTTTATTACTTAGATCGACGATTGTAGAATAATCGAGACATCATAGGAGTAACATTGTCAACGATAAGGTATGTAAGGCTAACTTCCTTCTTTGGCATGGTTTGACACAATTTTTTTTACAAGACAACATCCTTACGTTGCAATACACTATTCGATGTCTTCCTTGTTACTGAACTAATATACATTCTATGATGCTCTGTGGTTAGGATATTTTCCCGCATCTTATAAGTCTATTGGTATTTATTAGAGATTAAAGAATGCAACGCTAATAATGATAGTCAGAAGATAACGACAGTAGGTCATTCCAACTCTTATTATGATATCTCTAGAGATTTGTCTTACATCGCACTTATATATATATGTATCTATTTTCTTACCGCGTTACTTTATTATTGGCTGGGCAGGCACTTATATGTGCATACCACTAATCAGTTGGACAGATATTACTGCGTCCTATATGGCCGGGCAGTTTATGATGAGCTCACCTCACAAAGGGATTGGATAATATATTATATGGCCCCATAGAGTGGCCCAATTTTACTTACATGCATATATTCATGGTTATAAACGTTATATGCCCTCAGTGGCCTCTTCTGAGTTTAAGGTTGATTTTATACTCTTTCTCTAATATTACATCTCTTATTTACATGCTTACCTGCCTTATATATTCAATATATTATTTCTTACTGATGTCCATTTCTGGGGCACTGCATTTTATGCTCACATGGACAAATAGGGACACATACGATCCCTCACAGTAGGTGACTTGACTCAGTTGCAAGTTGTCACGCTCCTTTCTTTTGGATCGTCATGGGTGCTCATGATCGGAATCGTCATCGGTGCTCATGATCAAGAAATTTTGACCACAACGGGTTAGTTGGATAGCCCCCGCTCTGAAAATCTTGGGGGAGTAAAGATGAATCAGATAGGCAAGGGTGAAATCCTCCCCAACTCGTGAAGAAAGGTATCAGAGGCATGTCACCATTCTCCATGCTACCGGCCGAACCTGAGCCAGGCATATTTTGTACTTTCTGCAAAGTTCTAAATCACAAGATCAATCAATTCACTCACCCTTAGTGAAAAGGGTTAAGTGTAAACGAAGGAGTACCCTTATTAATAAGAGGTGATGTTTTAGCCTTCCTTTGGGATAATCACCTCTATATGGGTCCAGCCACAATCCACTTTTCACTTAACTCAGGCTACGGTAGTGAATAAAATATTTATACATATCAACCATCCAGTCTCGCTCGTGGTTAGGGTCAGTAGCAATAGGACGCTTATAGAGGTCTTTCCCGTCAGACCAATCTTTAGGAATGAATGAATTAGGGTGTTGGACGGCTGAGGCAGATAAAGAAGCTTTTAATGTATATAAGAAGGAGATTGTATGGTTTGGTGGGTTGGAGTTGGATTAGGACCGGGTGGATACAAAAATGGGGGTCAAATGGAGATTGGTGGGTTTCCAGGCAGGGTGTGTTTGGTGAGGGTGTGCGGGTGAATTTGAAGGGTGTTGGGCTAAGACATTGGGAGGGGAAGAACTAGACACATTAAAGGTTATGTTGGTGGTTGGTATTTGGTAGTTGGATGGTGGTAAGGTGGCGAAAATTGGTCGGGACAGTAAGGTTGGCGGAATAGAGGTGCGATCGGGATGGTAAGGAATTGGTTAGGGTTTTTGGGTGTTTGTGGGAGGAGTCAGTTGACGACCTTTTGGGAGTGAGTTGGGGAAGTGTTGGAGTGTATTGTGGTGCAAGGAATTAAGCAGTTTGGACAAGGTTAGGGCACGAAATTGATAAACAAATTTGTGTGCGGGTAAGGTAATATAGGCCGAGAAGACCTATAATGTGTTTGTAACAAGTAACCGGATAGAACCTTGGCTTGAGTATAGTTAGATCACAAAAGTTCTAACTAGACTTACATCGAGGGTTTTGACCATAAAAGGACCAAGGGGTGGCCCACAAAAGGACCAGGGTTTGGACCACAAAAGGTCCGACAAAGATAACAACACAAAAGTTAAAAACTTAGCAAGTTTGAGTAAACTCAAATGTATTTCATAAAACTTCAATGTCCCCGTACATTTCCTATTTATACTAGTTCTAGACCTTCTAGAAGAGGGAGCAAGAAAGACACAAGCATGTATCGGCCAAATGGGAAAGGAGGAGATGCTCGACCAACTCTTCATGTTCTCTAGATCACCATTTTGTATCCTCCATGCAGATAAGTGCATGAACTAGTTAGTTCATGAATTGCCTCCTTGGTAAACATTGGAAGCTTCTCCTTCTAGCATGTATCTCAACCAAATGGAAAGGGGAAATGCTCGACCAATTATTCATATTCTCTAGACCACACTTTTGTGTCATCCATGTTGATAAGTGCATGAACTAGCTAGTTCATGAATTACCTCCTTGGAAGCTTCTCCTTCTAGATGGTTCTCAACTTAGTCATCAAATCTTATTACATAGCCTAGTAATTAATCTATAAGGAGAACTAGTAATTAAGCTAAAAATTAAAAGTAAGCTAAAAGATGGTCTCGGCCAAGACCTACATAAAAATCGAAAATTAATGGCACTACTTGGATCTTCAAGTCTTTTCTTCAACTCTACTCCACACTCCATTCCACATTAAGCATGTCACCCTAGGACGGTTGGAAATTTTTGGCTGTCCTAGCAATCCACTTCGCGGCTCATGTCGGAGACTTAAGCTCACTGCCTTGTTTAAATCATACTCTCATTCTTTAACAGAATTTTCCCTCAAATTCTCATCATTTAATTATGGGGATAAGTCTCCAACATTAAACGTTGAACTTCAATATTCGTGGAGGTTCTACCTTGTAGGTGCCTTCCCCTAAATGATCTGAATACAAGACAAAAGGTTTTGACTTCCAATAATGTTCCCATTGGACCAAGGATCTCACAATATAAAGTTCTTTGTCATAAGTAGAATGATTGAGCCGTGCACCACCGAATTTATCACTAGAGAAAACAATGGACCCTTTTTCTTGAATCAAGACGGTACAAACACCAATTCCACTAACATCACATTCAATTTTAAATAGCTTCTCAAGGTTTGGAATAGCTAGAGTCGGTGCTTCACACATCCTTCCCTTTATGTTTTCCAAAGCTCTTTGTGTTCCTTGGGACCATTTAAACTCACCCTCACTTACATTCATAGGCTCATGACAACTTCAAATAGTTTCCAACTTGGATGGATCCATATGAATGCCTTCGGATGATACTACGTACCTCATGAATGGTCATAGCATCTCGTGTATGAGCCTTATAAAAGATCTGGGAGCATTCCACAATACAAATGGCATCACAAGCCATTCATACAAGCCATTCTAACAAGCCATACTTGGTTTTGGAAACCATGTTCCATTCACCTTCCTCTCGTATCCTCATTACCTTTATCCCTTTGTCTTTGTTCAACTATTGGAGAGCATATGGTTTAGGATGGCTGCGGGTAGGCAAGTTCAATTTGTCCACCATTTCCACGGAGGCCATATTGGCACAGCTCGCTCCATTAATGATCATATTGCATACCTTGTCATTTACCTTACATCGAGTGTAAAATAGTTGCTCTCTTTATGTCTCCTCCCGTTTTTCAAGTTGAACAGTCAACACACGTTGCAGTACTAAACTTTCACCCTCATCCGCAAGATCAACATCTTCCTCTAGGACCTCCTTGACTTCAATTTCCTCAACAACAAAGGAATCCTCACACTCTTTACATTCTTCAATAGTCATTACCCGAGGGTTAGGACATTCATTTGCAAAGTATCCTAATCCTTGACATTTAAAACACCTTTTTCTACTTCTATCTACCCCGTTGTAACCTCTACTTTCTTTCCTTTATCTTTCTCTACACTTCCTTGGGTGTACAATGATTTAGTAAAAGAGGTATTTCCCTTTTCTTTAACATTAGTGGGCTTTACATAGGATTTTGGGGTACCTTTCTTTTGTTGTTTTTCAAACTTGAGGGCTAAGTGACATACTTCAAAGGTGTTGTATGTTGCAAATTCAACATTCTCTTGAATCTCCACATTCAAGCCTCCAATGAATCGTGCAATCATTTGAGCCTCTTTTTCTTCTCAGTCACAAAGCATGGTGACTTTCTCGAACTCTCGAACGTATTCCTTAACTTTAAGAACTCCTTGAAAAAGTTTGATGAGCTTGAGGTATAGGACTTGTTCATACTCCCTTGGAAACAACTTCTTATTCAAATATTTATTTTGTTTGTCCCAAGATTCAATCTTGGTTTTCCCATTACTCCTCTGGCTTGTTTTGAGGTTTTCATACCATACAGAAGTGAATTCCTTCAACTTCATTGTAGAAACCTTAAAACATATGTGGTCATCATATTTCTTGTATTCGAAAAGCCTCTCAACGGCCCTTAACCATTCAAGAAACTCTTTCGGGTCCATATTTCCTTCGAAGGTTGGAAGATCAAAACGTAGGCTTCGGTAATCTTCTATTTCATGCCTTAGGTTGTTTTGTGCAACTTCCTCCCCAGAATCAACATCATTAATCATGACACGCTCCGCAAACTCTCTTCTCAAGAGTTGCATTTGTTCTGCAATAAGGTCACTTATAGTCCTCCGAAGTTCTTCATTTATGTTAGCCCTAACGTCAAGGCGTGGGATGGGAAATCTTGATCTAATACCAAATTGATGTATATAAGGAGGGGATTGTATGTCTAGGTGGGTCAGAGTTTGATTGGTACCGGGTGGATACGAAAATGGGGGTCAAATGGAGGTTGGCGAGTTTCCGGACAGTGTGTGTTTGGTGGGGGGTGTGCGGGGTGAATTTTGAGGGTATTGGGCGAAGGCGTTTGAAGGGGATGAACTAGACACGTTTTAGGTTATATTGGTGGTTGGGTGGTGGTAAGATGGCGGAAACTGGTCGGAACAGTAAGGTTGGCGGAATAGAAGTGTGATCGAGATGGTGGGGAATTAGTTTAGGGTTTTGGGTATTTATGGGAGGAGTTAGTTGACGACCTTTTGGGTGTGAGTTGCGTAAGTGTTGGAGTGTATTGTGGTGCAAGGAATTAAGCAGTTTGGACAAGGTTAGGGCACGAAATTGATAAACAAATTTGTGTGCGGGTAAGGTAATATAGGACGAGAAGACCTATAATGTGTTTGTAACAAGTAACCGGATAGAACCTTGGCTTGAGTATAGTTAGATCACAAAAGTTCTAACTAGACTTACATCGAGGGTTTTGACCATAAAAGGACCAAGGGGTGGCCCACAAAAGGACCAGGGTTTGGACCACAAAAGGTCCGACAAAGATAACAACACAAAAGTTAAAAACTTAGCAAGTTTGAGTAAACTCAAATGTATTTCATAAAACTTCAATGTCCCCGTACATTTCCTATTTATACTAGTTCTAGACCTTCTAGAAGAGGGAGCAAGAAAGACACAAGCATGTATCGGCCAAATGGGAAAGGAGGAGATGCTCGACCAACTCTTCATGTTCTCTAGATCACCATTTTGTATCCTCCATGCAGATAAGTGCATGAACTAGTTAGTTCATGAATTGCCTCCTTGGTAAACATTGGAAGCTTCTCCTTCTAGCATGTATCTCAACCGAATGGAAAGGGGAAATGCTCGACCAACTATTCATGTTCTCTAGACCACACTTTTGTGTCATCCATGTTGATAAGTGCATGAACTAGCTAGTTCATGAATTACCTCCTTGGAAGCTTCTCCTTCTAGATGGCTCTCAACTTAGTCATCAAATTTTATTACATAGCCTAGTAATTAATCTATAAGGAGAACTAGTAATTAAGCTAAAAATTAAAAGTAAGCTAAAAGATGGTCTCGGCCAAGACCTACATAAAAACCAAAAATTAATGGCACTACTTGGATCTTCAAGTCTTTTCTTCAACTCTACTCCACACTCCATTCCACATTAAGCATGTCACCCTAGGACGGTTGGAAATTTTTGGCTGTCCTAGCAATCCACTTCGCGGCTCATGTCGGAGACTTAAGCTCACTGCCTTGTTTACATCATACTCCCATTCTTTAACAGAATTTTCCCTCAAATTCTCATCATTTAAGTATGGGGATAAGTCTCCAACATTAAACGTTGAACTTCAATATTCGTGGAGGTTCTACCTTGTAGGTGCCTTCCCCTAAATGATCTGAATATAAGACAAAAGGTTTTGACTTCCAATAATGTTCCCATTGGACCAAGGATCTCACAATATAAAGTTCTTTGTCATAAGTAGAATGATTGAGTCGTGCACCACCGAATTTATCACTAGAGAAAACAATGGACCCTTTTTCTTGAATCAAGATGGTACAAACACCAATTCCACTAGCATCACATTCAATTTTAAATAGCTTCTCAAGGTTTGGAATAGCTAGAGTCGGTGCTTCACACATCCTTCCCTTTATGTTTTCCAAATCTCTTTGTGTTCCTTGGGACCATTTAAACCCACCCTCACTTACATTAATAGGCTCGGGACAACTTCAGATAGTTTCCAACTTGGATGGATCCATATGAATGCCTTCGGATGATACTATGTACCTTATGAATGGTCGTAGCACCTCGTGTATGAGCCTTATAAAACATCTCAGAGCATTCCACAATCCAAATGGCATCACAAGACATTCGTATAAGCCATACTTGGTTTTGGAAACCATCTTCCATTCACCTTCCTCTCGTATCCTCGTTACCTTTATCCTTTTATCTTTGTTCAACTATTGGAGCGCATATGGTTTAGGATGGTTGCAGGTAGGCAAGTTCAATTTGTCCACCATTTCCACAGAGGCCATATTGGCACAACTCGCTCTATTAATGATCATATTGCATACCTTGTCATTACCTTACATCGAGTGTAAAATATTTGCTCTCTTTGTGTCTCCTCCCATTCTTCAAGTTGAACAGTCAACCCATGTTGGAGTACTAAACTTTCACCCTCCTCCGCAAGATCAACATCTTCCTCTAGGACCTCCTTGACTTCAATTTCCTCAACAACAAAGGAATCCCCATACTCTTTACATTCTTCAATAGTCATTACCCGAGGGTTAGGACATTCATTTGCAAAGTATCCTAATCCTTGACATTTAAAACATCTTTTTCTACTTCTATCTACCCTCTTTGTAACCTCTACTTTCTTTCCTTTATCTTTGTCTACATTTCCTTGGGTGTACAATGGTTTAGTAAAAGAGGTATTGCCCTTTTCTTTAACATTAGTGGGCTTTACATAGGATTTTGGGGTACCTTTCTTTTATTGTTTTTCAAACTTGAGGGCTAAGTGACATACTTCACAGGTGTTGTATGTTGCAAATTCAACCTTCTCTTAAATCGCCACATTTTAGCCTCCAATGAATCGTGCAATCCTTTAAGCCTTTTTTTTTCTAAGTCACAAATCATGGTGACTTTCTCGAACTCTCGAACGTATTCCTTAACTTTAAGAACTCCTTGACAAAGTTTGATGAGATTGAGGTATAGGACTTGTTCATACTCCCTTGGAAACAACTTCTTCTTCAAATGTTTCTTTTGTTTGTCCCAAGATTCAATCTTAGTTTTCCCATTCCTCCTCCAGCTTGTTTTGAGGTTTTCATACCATACATAAGTGAATTCCTTCAACTTCATTGTAGCAACCTTAAAACACGTGTGGTCATCATATTACTTGTATTCGAAAAGCCTCTCAACGGCCCTTAACCATTCAATAAACTCTTTCGGGTCCATATTTCCTTCAAAGGTTGGAAGATCAAAACGTAGGCTTCGGTAATCTTCTATTTCATGACTTAGGTTGTTTTGTGCAACTTCCTCCCCATAATCAACATCATTAATCATGACACGCTCCGCAAACTCTCTTCTCAAGAGTTACATTTGTTCTGCAATAAAGTCACTTATAGTCCTCCGAAGTTCTTCATTCATGTTAGCCATAAAGTCAAAACGTGGGATGGGAAATCTTACTCTAATACCAAACTGATGTATATAAGGAGGGGATTGTATGGTTAGGTGGGTCGAAGTTGGATTGGGACCGGGTGGATACGAAAATGGGGGTCAAATGGTGGTTAGCGAGTTTCCGGACAGTGTGTGTTTGGTGGGGGGTGTGCGGGTGAATTTTGAGGGTGTTGGGCTAAGGTGTTTGGAATGGATGAACTAGACACGTTTTAGGTTATATTGGTGGTTGGGTGGTGGTAAGGTGGCGGAAACTGGTCAAAACAGTAAGGTTGGCGGAATAGAGGTGTGATCGAGATGGTGGGGAATTGGTTTGGGGTTTTGGGTATTTGTGGGAGGAGTTGGTTGACGACCTTTTAGGTGTGAGTTGTGTAAGTGTTGGAGTGTATTGTGGTGCAAGGAATTAAGCAGTTTGGACAAGGTTAGGGCACGAAATTGATAAACAAATTTGTGTGCGGGTAAGGTAATGTAGGCCGAGAAGACCTACAATGTGTTTGTAACAAGTAACCGGATAGAACCTTGGCTTCGGTATAGTTAAATCACAAAAGTTGTAACTAAACTTACACCGAGGGTTTTGACCATAAAAGGACCAAGGGGTGGCCCACAAAAGGACCAGGGTTTGGACCACAAAAGGACCAAGGGTTGGACCACAAAAGATCCGACTAAGATAACAACACAAAAGTAGAAAACTTAGCAAGTTTGAGTAAACTCAAATATATTTCATTAAACTTCAATGTACCCTTACATCAATTACATCTCCTATTTATACTAGTTCTAGACCTTCTAGAAAAGAAAACAAGAAACACACAAAGATGTATCAGCTGAATGGGAAAGGGGGAGATGCTCGACCAACTCTTCATGTTCTCTAGGTCACCCTTTTGTATCCTCCATGAAGATAAGTGCATGAACTAGTTAGTTCCTGAATTACCTCCATGGGAAACATTGGAAGTTTCTCCTTCTAGCATGTATCTCGACCAAATGGAAAGGGGAAATACTCGGACAACTCTTCATGTTCTCTAGGCCACCCTTTTGTGTCATCCATGTAGATAAGTGTATGAACTAGCTAGTTCATGAATTACTTCCTTGGAAGCTTCTCCTTCTAGATGGTTCTCTGCTTAGTCATCAAATCTTATTACATGGCCTAGTAATTAAGCTATAAGGAGAACTAGTAATAAAGCTAAGAATTAAAAGTAAGCTAAAAGATGGTCTCGACCAAGACGTACATAAAAGCCGAAAATTAATGGCACTTCTTGGATCTTCAAGTCTTTTCTTCAACTCCACTCCACACTCCATTACACATTAAGCATGTCACCCTAGAACGATTGGCAGTTTTTGGCACTCCTAGCAATCCACTTCGCGGCTCATGTCAGAGACTTAAGCTCACGGTTTTCTTTACATCGGCTTTTCTCTTCGAGGTTTTACTACATAATGACCGACGAGTTTTAATTAGAACCTGATGAATGAAGATGTCGGAGTTACTATGTGTGGCATTTTGTGCTCGGGTGGTAGCGCCACCAGCAACAGATAAATCAGTATACATGGATAAAAATTTGTAAAAAGAGTTTGAAAAAGCAATGAATGGTTCTTTCTTTTTTAGAGCAGCGTTAGAAGACACAAGAGATTGGAAGTTTAGAAGAAAGTGAATGAAATTTCTGTTATGCAATGATAAATACGGACATTGAGGAATATGGAGAGACTTCACCTAAAAGAAAGGGAATTGTGCCATCGTTACGGGTCTGATAATCAAGAGGAAGACTTGGCTGGATAGCAGATTTGATAAGGGTATCAGAGCATTTAATACAAGGAGCCGACATGTCAATAAGTTTAACCATCTAAATAGACGCGTTAGGTTCGAGGAGTGACTTGACATGATAAGTATTGACTGAAGAAACTCTTCCACTTTTCGGACTCATGGAATGAAGGTCCCGAAAAGTAAGGGACTATTTGTATTGCGTGAAAGAGTGCATCTGGGGGAATCGATGTGCCCGGAGGCTCGGGTAACTTGGGAATGCTCTACAACTGTCCTCTATTCCCACTAACTCCCGTCATATTAGCCAGTTTCGATCAGAGCACCGCAACGTGTGTGGGTGAAGTGACGTCAGTATGTTTACATCATCATAACTTTTGTAATCATAATGGTCTAGTTTAGGCTTATATATGTAAAGCTTAGGAAGAAATCAAAGGCATCTGATTTTTATCTTCTTTCTAACATTGAAAACCTAGCTCAATCTCTCTTAAAGCAATATACTTGAAAACCATTTTGTCCATTCTTACTACTTGTCTTGAATCTTAGTTTACACATTTGCTTTTTTATTTACCTAGTTATTCATATTTATCTTTATTATCTGTACCCGGAATCATCAAGGAGTTCCCGGATCGAATGCGACCCACTTATCTTTAGACCCTATAATTCAAATCTCTAATTGGATTTCTGGTTATAACCAATTCACCGGAAAACAACTATTATTGGAAAGAAAAAATATGCTTTGTAAAGCATTCAATTAGTTGATGATATAACAAAAACTAATATGAAAACTAAGATATTGATATTTGCAATAAACTAATGATCAATGTAGAATTTAACTTGAATACCTATTTTTTTAACTCCTCTAGATGCAATAATTTCACTGTAGTACCTTTGACGGCCTCGCTACTTCTTTCGCTATCTAATAATGATTATGTATTCTAGTTCTTAAACAATCCAAGAAAGTCAGTTGGATTTTTTAGTAGAAATAATGAAATATGCTATGGAGAATTCAATAATTAGTCCATGCTCATATCCCATAAGACTCACTTTCCAGCTAATAGGAAATACATATAATTCATCATCACCTTCATATAAATTCTCTGAAAATGTTGCAAATTGACATCCTTGAGGAAAATGTAAGTCGAAAAGCAAGTTGTTCTGGTATCTTTCCTACTAGCTGGTTAGCTGAAAGGTCAATGATTCAACCAAAGAGAAATCTCCTAGTGATGGTGGTATGTGTTGGAAATTTGTCTTTGACGGGGAGGTGCGTCCACCCATATTTAATGAATTAAACACTAGTGTTCCGCATGTTGGAGGGTTTGTCTCTTCTCACATGCATAATCTACTAAGTGAGTAGATGACCGTAGGGCCAAGAATCGTCAAATTTTGTTGAGAAATGAAAGAGATATTGGTCCACGAAGTAAGGTGCTTGAGGCATGGAAATATGGTGTGGGACAAATCTACCACATCGGTGGAAAAAAGAAGAATTGCTCTATTTATAAGTCTCTAAAGTGGTTAAGGGTTTGGGACCCCAAGGGGTATCCTGTGTTTAAAGGAGAGAGGACCTAGATGTGCTTGGGTTCAAAGCTAAGCCCACACGCGCGCCGCCCGCCCATCCTGTCTAGTCCGGGCTCGGGTCGTGGGTCGTGGGTCTGTGGGCTGTGGGGACTTTCTGATATTATCTTTTTGGACCCCAAATTGCTTAATATTTACAGTGTGGTCCCTAGAGTTTCTGAAAAGTTGATTTTTGGGAATGACGGAAGGCAGAAACTTTCTGCCTACCGTTGGACTATTTTTTGGAGCATTAACCAGCCATTATTTGGCTGATTAACTCCTCCATAATCAGCCCTCCTTCAATGACCATGAACAGCCTCACTATTGGCATTAAACCTGCCATTAACAGCCCTCTCTAATGGTCATTAACAGTCATGTTTTGGGCAGTTGAACAGCCTCCCTCATGCTATATATTGGAGTTGTTTTGCTCAATGGTGTTACACGAAAAACACACAATATATGCACATACTCTAACAAAAAATAGTGCACAAAATAGTGATGAAAAATAGTGAGGAAAGACACATATATACACAAGATATACACAACAGAGACAAAACAGAAGAGAAAGTCAGTCCACAAACGTTAGACGAAAATAGAAACTCTTTCTTCCTTTTCCATTTCTTCAGCAAGTCGATTCGTATTTGTTTTCTTCTTCAGACTCAACCTATTTGCTTTGTAGAGTTGAGATTAAAGTGTTGTTTTATCTTGGGAGACTATTGCCCGCTAACGTAAAAGCATATATATGATGTAATCTTATCGTAAGGACAGAGTGCAATCACTCGACTCAACATACAGTTGTAACCATCCAGATTTAGTGTTTCTTGATTTCAGGTTATCAAGATTCAACACACAACAAGCTTGTGACAGTTCTCAACATTGGCCTATTAGTTTATCCTTTCGAACACTTGAAATATTTATTTACTTCCCGTACTGCTTTACTATAGTAACCAACAATTTAAGACAAGATTGTATTAGTATTAGTGTTCGAAAGATGTCGGTCAAAAGTTGTGTGACCAAATCTGAATATGGTTGTGGTTTGCTGGTAGAAGAGAGTGATGATAATGTTGTTGAAGGTCTACGTGTGTGGTGTCACCGATCCTAAGAGAGGTGGGAACAAGCGCTCATGAGAGGCTGAGGATGTCAACTGGGACAAGAGGAGAAGGGCTGAAGATGTGGTTCTATCTTGCAGCAGAAGGCCTATATCTGTCCCAGACAAAGGATCCGAATTATGGTAAGGAGGAAATGGACATTCAGTCCGATGAAGTGACTGAAGTGGCCAGAATCCGAAATTGGGATAAGTTATTTTTTTTCCTTGTCAAGAATAAAGATTAAATGATGTCTGATTAAAAATGGCTTAAAGTAAGAAGGAATATGAAAATGTTTTCACAAAATAATTTATATTCCTTACGCTTTAAAATCAGAAGTTTAATCTCATATTCATTCCCGTTTAAAGATTGAACTTTGTAAACGACTTAAAAAGATATGTTATTTTAAGTGTATTTTATTAAAAATGTGTAAAGTATGTTCGCACATACGAGGGAGAAAGATCCACTGACTGTGGGAAAACTGTTACCACTATTAAGTAAGCGCCAAGAATTGTCTGGGCACTAATCATAAGAGAAGAAGACTAAATGCTAAAGACGTTGAGCCGGTCACACTATTTGGCAGAAGATCCTTCATAGGATGATATTGGACACTCAGTCATACAAAGCCTCCGGGCGACTGGAGTGGGCCAAAATTCCTTTGATGTGATGATATTGGACACTCAGTCATACAAAGCCTACGGATGACTGGAGTGGGGCCAGAATTCATTTCATATGAAAAGTAATGGACACCTAGTAAGGTGGGCTAGAGTTTCCAGGTCCTAAATGATCTGAAGGCCTAAAGAAAGGCACAAAAGAAATTGTACACTCAGTCTGCCAAAGCAACGGGAGTGGGCCAGAGTATCCAGATCAAATATGATCTGATTACGCCCAAACCACGGGCAAGAGGTTGTTTATGTGAAGCAACGCCACCTCTAAAGTAGAAGGGGTTGGAGAGGTTGTCCTCAATAGGACTTCAGGGAATGAGATCACTCTACAAATGAGGTGATACATGTCCCAAACTTGGTTTAAGGGACGTTGTTGGTCAAGCTGGTTTGAGACTAGTCCAACAGGTATGTAATAACTAAGAATGGTACAGTATGTCTGTAGCCAAATGAATGATATATTTGTAATCCGTGCATCTATGCCATCATAGATTAAGACACGTTAAATAGAAGGTCATTCAAAATCTAGCGAAGTTGAGATTGTTGCCTTCTTTTGACATAAACCCTCAAAATGAATCTGAGGTAGACGAAGAGGCAAAATCACCTTTCCAAATTCCGTCAAAGGAATAGCGAAAGAAGCACCACTCCTCTAGAACTTAGTCACACCTTTATGGGTGATTTAAAGTTTATACAAAATAGAGGGGGGAGACAAGTACATTGTGACCTTCATTGATGATGGTACAACATATTGTATCCTTTGTTTGTCAAAAAGCAAAGATGAAGTTGTTGAAGCAGATAAGCGCTACAAAGCAGAAGTTAAAAATCAACTAAGCCTATGGATTGAGAAATTCGTAGCGATAGAGGGGGAGAATGTGAAGCATCATTCATTAAACGGCTGTTCATTATTCACCTCAGTCCAACGGTGTTAGCCAAGCGCAAAGCCGTACGCCCAAATTATATGGGGCAAGGCGATCCTTACCTCTAATGCGATTCTTAACAGAACTACGCATAAGGATAATGATAACTCTCCGTGTGAAACATGGAAGGATCTCACATACAAATGTTGTGATGTGGGGTGGCTTGATAAAAGTTAGAATACCAAAACAGGTCAAGTTGTACCTAAGACTGTAGATTGCATATCCACTGGATCTGCAAATAGCAGTAGTGCTTATTGCCTCTTAGTGTCAAAGAATGTTGAATTCTTTGAAGATAATTTTCCTTGAAAAAGGAAAAAGAAATAATTGCTCAAGGTTAACAAGAACCCGCGAGTGCCTGACTGTCCGAAACTAGATGTTCCGTATCTACAAGACTCGGAAGTTGTTGTCTATCCGGAACTTAATATTCCAGATCAGCAGAACTCAGAGATTCTAGATGTTGAACTGAGACGGAGCAAAGAAGGGGACAAAGACTTGTTCCAGTCCTTCTAGCTTGTATGGTTGAGAATGAACCATGGACAATAAACAAATAATTGTCATCTCCAAAAGCGCTGCTTTGAAAAGAAGCTACAAAAAGAGAAATAGATTCCATCATATAGAAATATACTTGCGTAATGGTTGATCTTCCTCCGGGAAAAGAACCTTTGGGTTGTGAAAGAGGATACTCAAAAGTGAGTACCAAGTAGATGGATCTACTGACAAGTATAAATACTAGGCTACTTGTACATGTGTTCCTCTGGGAGTAGCTTAACATCCAGGGCCATTGCAGTCTTGCGTGGCATGGATGTTGAAACAGCCTTCCCAACCGGAGAGTTGGAAGAAGAGGATCAGAGTTGGTTTGCTGGACTGTTGGGCTTCTTCCTGAAGTTTTTTTTTGGTCCTTGAAATATTTACATTTTGGTCCTGAAAGTTTCAGATAAAACAAAAATAACGAATCTGACCACAGAAAAATTGACTCTGAAGTTAGAAAGCCAACAGTTGGAAAACCAATAGTCTGAGAGTGGAAATTATATTGAAACAAAAGATACGGGTATCTCAGATGACATCTTAGAAATTGGATTTCTAAGACATCTAATGGACTGGTCTAACTCCAAACTCAGTTGTGAGATAATTGACAGTTTCGTTGAAGCCACTAATGGATATGAATCATTGAACTGATTGGAATCATGGTGCACCCATAGACAAGGAGCGATATGCACAGGTCACGTGTAGTTCAATGTATTTTACACACTACAACCGACCTGGTATCGGCCTACAAACAGATCAGTTGAACTAAGGTTCACTGATGATCTTTATAAATGATCAATAGAAGGCGTTAAGTCAGATATAACGATATCTGAATTATTCACTTAGCTACGGATTATAGTATTCTGGATGTCCAGCAGTTCTGGGAGAACACAATGATGCAAACTGGACATCAGATATGAAGAACACCAAAGCCACAAGTAAATGTGTATGGTGGGTCAACAGGATACCTTGTAGGAGATCACATATTTAAGTACGAGGACATGCCGCCTCAAATGAATGCACTTAAGAATCCAAGTGTGTCCACGGCCACAATGGACAAAACCATAAGAATGAAAACGAATAAGGAGAGTTATTGTGTTGGTATCATTGTCTTGGCTTACACTAAACACTGACGGTTCAACACATCACGTTCACCGCGCAGTAAGTCCGGTGGTATTCAACTAGGGAAGGTTCAAAGCGAAAGCTACCTCTCCTGATGCAATATCTTTTCGCTGAAAGATTGCTGAAAGTAGGCACCTTGTGCGTGCGCTAAAATCTCTCTTTCATAGAGGGGATTGTTGGAAATTCTCCTTTGGCGGGGAGGTGCGTCCACCCATATTTAATGAATTAAACACTAGTTTTCCGCATGTTGGAGGGTTTGTCTCTTCTCACATGCATAATCTACTATGTGAGTAGATGACCGTAGGGCCAAGAATCGTCAAATTTCATTGAGAAACGAAAGAGATATTGGTCCACGAAGTAAGGTGTTTGAGGCATGGAAATATGGTGTGGGACAAATCTACCACATCGGTGGGAAAAGGAAGAATTGCTCTCTTTATAAGTCTCTAAAGTGGTTAAGGGTTTGGGACCCCAAGGGGTATCCCATGTGTTTAAAGGAGGGAGGATCTAGATGTGTTTGGGTTCAAGGCTAAGCCCACACGCGCGCCGCGCGCCAGTCCCGTCCTATCAGGGCTCGGGTCGTGGGTCTGTGGGCTGTGGGGACTTTATGATATTATCTTTTTGGACCCCAAATTTCTTAATAATTACAGTTTGGTCCCTAAAATTTCTGAAAAGTTGATTTTTGAGAATGACGGATGGCAGAAACTTTCTGCCTACCGTTGGATTGTTTTTTAGAGCATTAACCAGCCATTAGTTGGTTGATTAACTCCTCCATAATCAACCCTCCTTCAATGACCATGAACAGTCTCACTAATGACATTAAACCTGCCATTAACAACCCTCCCTAATGGCCATTAACAGTCATATTTTGGGCAGTTGAACAACCTCCCTCATGCTATATTGGAGTTGTTTTGCTCAATGGTGTTACACGAAAAACACTCAATATATGCACATATTATAACGAAAAACAGTGCACAAAACAGTGACAAAAAATAGTGAGGAAAGACACACATATACACAAGATATACACAACAGAGACACACTATATACACAGAGACAAAGCAGAAGAGAAAGTCAGTCCACAAACGTTGGATGAAAACAGAAACTCTTCCTTTCTTTTCCATTTCTTCAGCAAGTCGATTCGTATTTGTTTTCTTCGTCAGACTCAACCTATTTACTTTGTAGCGTTGAGATTAAAGTGTTGTTTTATCTTGGGAGACTATTGCCCGCTAACGTAAAAGCATATATACGGGGCAATCTTGTCTTAAGGACAGAGGGCAATCACACGACTCAACACACAGTTGTAACCATCCAGATTTAGTGTTTCTTGATTTCAGGTTATCAAGATTCAACACACAACAAGCTTGCGGCAGTTCTCAACATTGGCCTATTAGTTTATCCTTTCGAACACTTGTAATATTTATTTACTTCCCGTACTGCTTTACTATAGTAACCAACAGTATGTGACTTCAAAACCTACTAAATAAATAAAATGATCCTTTGCTGCTATTTGAGATAAGTATTTGAATTCGGCTAAAATGCCACGCTTAGAAATAAAATATATTTGATTTCATTGCCTAGATGTTCGGAAAGTAGGACAACCTTCTTGGATCCTTGATGCATTATATAAATGGATTTTGACTGAAGGCCATGATTTAAAAAAAATAATTAAATGTGTTTGCCTACTTGTGCGGGGGATACGATAACATTCTTGGATTCTTGATGTATTCAGTGTCAAATTATTCAGGGGACGGTGGTATGGAATCCCTCATGGATGGTATTCCAATATAAACTGATATTTTGCACACCAAATTATCTAACATATGTGATACCTAATTTTCTCCTATAGGAAGAACACGTTACTCTACTTTTTCTATGAATAACGTCCGCGGAATAATTAAATATCAATAAAGTAAGGACATGGTATTTTTAAGTAAAAATCATCCGGCTCACAAGAAATAGAAAAAATCACGATCTATATCCCTATAGAATTTATCCTCAACTCCACTACAAAGTGAGCCTCTGCAAATTCAAGTTACAAACTCTGTAACCTAGGAACTATAAAGTCTAATTTCTATCTCAACAATCTACCCAAGTTGTCGAGCCTACTACAAGTTGATCCCCGACTTGAAGTTAAATTTGACTATCTTTTATAGATATTACAATTGCTTCTAAGAAAGCGGATAAAGGTACAACTCAACGAACAACCTAATACAATAATCTAGAGTTAAGAACTGCAAAACATTATTTAGTAGAACTTCTTCAATCTTCTTCGTAGTATTAGGGTCTCACTAATGAAATCAAAACTCTCTCAATTATGCTTAGCTGGTTTGCTCAAGTTCCTAACTTTTTCTCTTTGTGAGTGCATAATTTTCTTCACGTCAAGACTTGAGATATATAGCTTTTGTCTTCATCAACGTGGCTGACCTAAACCCTACATGACACAGCCCATCATGGTAGAATTGGGTTTGTGTTGGCTTAAGATTATTAGATCTTCACGTATCTTTAGTTTCCTTGTAGGGCTCTAAAGAATCTTGATAAGTATGGCACAAAATATTTCCATATTGTACGCCAAGTCTTTACCATAAGAACACAAATTCCACTCGTGATAGGACTCTGAGAAGGAAAATGTTCGTAGACCTATTCCTTGCATTTGTTCTTGTCAATTTTCTCTCGCTTTTGAGACTAAGACATAACATGTTCTTGGACCTAGTTTATTCCACCTTTGCTCTGAGCCTGATTCGTTCAGCTTTGTACTGTATCTGCCCTTTAGTAGATCAGTCTACAAACCTAGTTCATTCATTGTGTATCTCTTTGTCAATCATCAAAATTAACACTTGACATTTTTGCTGATGTCAATAAACTCCCCCTTTTTTATGATAACAAACTCATTCATGTAATGCCACTGTATAACCCTGTTCTAAACATCTCAAAGACAAAATAATTAGACAGAACACCACTAGGATGAACCAAGTTGCATACATGGGTTATAAATACCGCATAGTTTCTTCCTTCTTGGCATCATTACAAAGTGACTATAGTACTAAAAAGCCCAACGTGAATGTAATGATATTAAATTCATGGCCACTGAGGCTATCACATACATAATATCATAGAACAAATTACTCAATATACACAATACTTAAGGCACAACAGAAGGCAAAGGATAAAAAATAGAGCAATTTTATTTATTCATACTTTGAATAAGAATCAAACTAATGCGTTACAAAATAAAGAACATGCTACTTAATCAATAAAAATAGGACTTTATAGGATATGATTAAGTACTTAGACACATTAGGGGCCTATGAGTGAGGGCAAGATGATGAATCTGGACACTTTTCTAGGGACTATGAGAAAGGCTGAAGTGATTTTGGGTTCTCCACAAACCACCATTTTTCCACTTTCTTAGCCCAAGAAGACCCATCGATGTTTCCACCTATTTCCCAAGAAGACCCGCTATCTCATTCCTGGCTACTCTCTATTTTCATATAGCTGGAGTCATTAGATATTGGCAATTGACTTCCATCAGTAGCCTTCTTAGTTTACTTGTGGGCACCAAGATTCAGGCTATCCTTCTTTACCAAGAATGATGGGACATTAGTTGCAACACCAAGGTCTGCAAGAGGCAGTATGGTGCGTTGATGATACACACCTATGTTATCCAGTTTGATTATTTTCCCTTGATAAGAAGAATACATGGCAGAGAAGTGGTGTCATTGGTAGAAGTAGTTTTTATGGATTGGGATGGGGAAATTGAGCATTTTAGGAGAAGGGTTGGAGTGGAGAAAAGTTTCTAATGTGATAGAGAAAAAAAGGGTTGTGTTGGTTTAAGTAGAGGAGGACTGAGGTGTGAACATGATAGAGATAAGGTTATCTTGGAAAGAGGTTGATTTCATGGTCAAATGTAAAGAGCGACGCCATTTATTTTCGAGGAAACTTTTGAAAACACTAGTTATTTGTAATTATAAACTTGTATTTATGTGAACTAGTTTTCTTTTATAGCATGAGTGTTGACTTGGCATGGGAGAACTAGTTGTGTAACATAGTTCATGACCTGAATGTATAAGTAACACAAAAGAGAGGAGACGTACTTTAGAACTGAACGATTTCAGGTAAGTGTTTCAAGCCAAGTCTTTTGAAAAAAGTACATATTTACCCTTTATGAGATCAAGAAACTATGAGTATAGGATATACAACTGAATGTGCAATATTGAGTAAAACATTTATTCAATTTTTGAGCTTGTTTGAATTGATATAACTATTCAAACAAATCATGAGGAGTCACTTATGTAATTTTAATCATCCCCAATTCTAACATGTTTCTCTCAAAGTGATCTCTCCCTAAGGCTTTTGCGGAAATATTTGCTATCTTCTTATCAGTAGCACAGAACTTGATTGAGATAAGACTTTTTTCAACATTGTCTCTAAAAATGAGCTCTTATGTCAATGTATTTAGTTCTCTTATGTTGCACATGATTCTTTGAAATATTAATGACACTAGTATTATCATAGAAGATGGGAATGCAATCAATATTCATACAAAAATTATTTAGTTGTTGTTTGATCCATAATAGCTAAGCACACCAGGATGCAGGTGCCATGTATTCTGCCTCAACAGTTGATAAGGCTACGATGTTATGTTTTTTGGTAGCCTAAGAGATAGAATGAACCAAGAAAATGTGTCATACCTAAGGTGATTTTTCAATCCAGCAAATACCCTGCATAATCAACATCTACATATCCAACCAAGTCGAAATTACTTCCTCTTGGATACCATAAGTCTAGTTCACTTGTTCCCTTCAAGTATCATAGGATTTTTTTCACATCTTTTATATGAGATTCCTTTGAATTTGATTAAAACCTGGAACAAAGTCCCACACTGAACACTATGTCGGGTCTGCTAGCAGTGAGATATAGTAATGACCCAATCATACCTATGTAGAGTTTCTATTTCACATGTGAGCCAGGTTCATCAAGATCCAGCTTTGTAGCTATGTCAATTGTTGTGTAAATAGGCTTGAAAACCTTTTAAGGAGCTCATTGACTTATTTTTGCTGATGTATCATAGTTCCAGTTGAAGTATGCTTAATTTGCAAACCTAGAAAGAAGTTGAGTTCTCCCATCATACTCATCTCAAATTTAGTTCCCACCAGATTAGCAAACTCTCTTTGGACAAAGATTCATTTGTTTCTCCAAAGATGATGTCATCTACATAGACCTACACAACTAGCAAATTATTTCCTTTGACCTTCAAAAATAGAGCGTTATCAATGTTACCTCTAGTGTGGCCATGTCCCAAAAGGAACCTAGACAACCTCTCATATCAGGCTCTTAGTGCTTGTTTAATTCTATTGAGATCTTTATCTAGCTTGTAAACATGATCAGGATATTCAGCATCTTCAAACCCCGGAGGTTAGTTCACATATACTTCTTCTTTTAAATATCCATTTAGGAAGGCACTTTTCATATCTATTTGATATAATATGAATTTCATATGAGCAACAAATGCTATGAGAAGCCATATGGTTTCACCATAGTGTATTCCTACCTCCTGACAGTAACCTTCAACCAAAAACCTTGCTATGTTTTTTGTGACTATTCCATGTTCATCAGGCTTATTTTTTAATACCCACTTGATGCCAATTATCACTTTATTCTTTGGTCTTGGTTCAAGGTGTCAGACCTTATTTCTCTCAAACTGATTGTGTTCCTCCTTCATGGCAATTTTCCAAACTACATCCTGCAAAGCCTCAATAACCCTTTTTGGCTCAATAACAGACAAATAAGCATTGAATGCGCAAAGATTCTTCAATTTAGATCTGGTTGTTATCCCAACTTTTAGATATGTTAGAACATTATTAATGGTATGATATCCATGATATCTATATCTTTTTGAAATTATTCCATTAGAATTGTTTATGTTTTCGTTTTCAACATCGTTGGGTGAACCAGATTCATCCTGTCCTTCATCAGTGGTTCCCCCTGTCATTGTGACCTGCTCTTCGCTATTGGATGAACTTGGTTTATCAGGGAGGTTACTTGGTTCAATCGCACTTGCTAGCTGAATATCCCTCCGAGTGGAATCACTGAAGGGTTCTTTATCATCTTCATATGCTTGCTTCTCAGATACAACACTTAACTCATCAAACACAATGTTCACACTTTCTTCAATACACATGATCCGTTTATTGAAGACCATGTAGGCTTTACTACTCAGTGAGTAGCCTACGAATATTCCCTTATCGCTTCTAGCATCAAATTTTCCCAGGGAATCATTTTCATTGTTGTAAATGAAACATCTACATCCAAAAGCTCTAAGATGGGAGATGTTTGGTTTCCTTCCTTTAAGCAGTTCATACGGATTCTTATTTAGCAGTGATCTGGTTATACACCTATTAAGGATGTAGCAAGCAGTGTTTATGGCTTCAGTCTAGAAGTTCCTTGCAATATCGCTAGCCATCATCATAGTTCTAGCAAATTCTTCAAGAGTCTGATTCTTCCTTTCTACCACACCATTTTGTTATGGTGTTCTAGGTGTTGAGAAGTTGTGATCAATGTCATTTACCAAGCAGAATTCTTCAAACTTTGCATTCTTGAATTCAGTTCCATGATCAGATTTGATGGCACCCAGCTTGTTTCCTAACTTCCTTTCTAGTATTCTTGCCCAGTTTATAAATACTTCGCATGCTTCGTCTTTCATTGCAAGAAATAATGTTCACGTGAATCTGGTAAAGTCATCGACAATAAAAAAAATATGTATCTTTTTCCTCTACGATTCATAATTCTCAATGACCCACATAGATTAATATGGACTAGTTCCAATGACTTGGTTATGCTTATCACCTTCTTAGATTTAAAGGAAGATTTCACTTATTTTTCCCTTGCAGGCTCTACACACTATGTCATTCTTAAACTTAATGTTTGACAACCCAATCACCAAATTAGTTGTCTCAAGCTAGCATGTCCCATCCTTT
The DNA here is from genome assembly GCA_029783415.1 of Anisodus acutangulus. Taxonomy (NCBI): domain Eukaryota; kingdom Viridiplantae; phylum Streptophyta; class Magnoliopsida; order Solanales; family Solanaceae; genus Anisodus; species Anisodus acutangulus. The sequence continues at coordinate 25,530,181 of CM056503.1, forward strand.
TATGCCACAATAAGGGATCACAGTCCATCACACTTAAGCATGTGAGATCATTGCTTGGTATCCCAATTATATCTGCCTTGTACACATTCTTGTACCTTATGGCAGTCAGAACAGTGTTACCTATTTTGAGATTTATGACATTATAGCCAGCAGGTGTAAACACAATCATATTCCCTTTGTCACATAGCTGCGAGATTCTCAGTAAATTATGTTGCAGACTATCTACATGATATAAGTTGTCAATTGCATATTCTTCAGATCTGCCTATTTTGCCTATTCCTTTGACCTTTTCTTTCTTGCCTTCTCTAAAAGCTACATTTCTACCTTCCATCGTTGAGAGTGAACATAATTTTTCTCTATCTCCAGTTATGTGTCTAGAGAATGCACTATACAAGTACCAATTTTTCTTACTTCCCTTCACTCTAACCTTTGTGTCTTCCTCGGTCTCTGAGTTTGAGTTTCTAATGGACATCAGAGCATGGTGATTTATTTCATCTTCCGAATCATCACTAGAGTCCTAAGTAGCCTTTAGCGCCTTAGGAGTTCCTTTGTTTCTTCTACCCTGAACCTATTCTTTTATCTTGTTCTTTTTAGATCTTTCCTTTTTCAATTTGATCTCCCACAGGGGGCAGTCTTTGATCAAGTGATTGGTTTTTTTACACTTGAAGCAACCAGCAATTTGAGGTTTGTCACCACTTCCTTTTCGTATATGTTTCTTCTGTCATTTTATCTTTCCTTGGTAAGAAACTTTCTAAAGTTTCTGATCAACGCCATTTCTTCCTCATCTACTTCAGAACGGTCACGCTCAGTAGCTTTCAATACCAAGGATCTTTCAAAACTTGATTCAATATTTATGGAGTTTTCCATTTCCATCTCATAGGTTTTCAAGTTACCTACCAACTCATCTAAGGACATATCTCTTATGTCTTTGGCTTCTCTTATAGCAGTGACTTTCATCTAGAAAGTCTTTGGTAGTATTCTCAAGATATTGTCAACTGAGTCTTCTATGGTAATGATTTTTCCAAGAGACGTCAGTTCATTAACCAGAGATGTATACCTTGTGAACATTTCAAAAATAGTTTCTCATTGCTTCATTCTAAATTTTTTGAAATATGTGGCAAGCATGGCTTTTCTGAATTTCCTAACCTTGTTGGTCCCTTCATGTGCATTCACCAATGCATTCCATATTTGCTTTGCATTGGTACAACTAGAAAATCTGTTGTACTCATCAGGACCAAATCCACATATCAAGACATTCTTTGCCTTAGCATATTTCTCGAGGATTTTGTAGTTAGCTTTCTCGTATTCACTCTTCTCATTTGCGATAATTGTTCCATTTGTATGCTTTTTGGTGGGATATTTTGGACCATCAGTAATTCTCTCCCACAGCTCATAATCTTCACCTTGCAAGTGGTCACCCATCCAAGCTTTCCACCAAGTGTAATATTTCCTATTGAATGGTGGTGGTCGATGAGTAGATTGACCTTCACTGTGTCTGATTGGGTGGTGCAGCATTCATCATAGTTTTCTCTAAAGATGTTTGCCTTATAGAAGAGAACCTGCTCTGATATCAATTGATATTCTGCACACCAAGTTGTCTAACCTACGTGATACCTAATTTTCACCTATAGGGTAGAACACGTTACTTTACTTATTTTATGGATAGCGTCTGCAGAATAATTAAAGAACAGTAAAGTAAGGACACGATATTTTTTACGTGGAAATCACCTGGCTCACAAGAGTAGAAAAAATCATGACCTACTCCTCTGTAGGATTTATTTCTAACTCCACTACAAAATGAGCCTCTATAAAGTCAAGTTACAAATTCTGTAACCTAGGAACTATAAACTCTTATTCCTATCTCAACAATCTACCCAGACTATTAAGCCTACTCTAAGTTGATCTCCAACTTGAATTTGAATTTAACTAACTTTTATACCTATTACAATTGCTTCAAAAAAAAGCGGATAAAGGTACAACTTGATTAACAACCTAATACAACAATCTAGACTTAAGAACTGTAAAACATTATTCAGTAGAAACAACTTTTTCAATCTTCTTCGTAGTATTAGGGTCGCACTAATGAAATCAGAACTCTCTCAATTATGATTGGCTGGTTTGCTCAAGCTTCTGACTTTGTCTTTTTGTGAGTGCGTAAGTTTTTATATGGCAAGACTTGATATATACAGATTTTGTCTTCATCAACGCGGCTGACCTAAACCCTACATGATACGGTCCATCATGGTAGAATAGGGGTTGTCTTGATTTAGGATTCTTACATCTTCACGTATCTTTAGTTTCCTTGTAGGACTCTAAAGAATCTTGATAAGTATGTCACGAAACCCTGACACGTTGTAAGCCAAGTATTTACCATAAAAACACAAATCCTACTCGTGGTAGGACTCTAATAAGGAACACGTTCCTGAACTTGTTTCTTGCATTTATTCCTGTCAACTCTGTCTCACTGCTGGGACTGAGATGGAATATGTTCTTGGACCTGGTTCATTCAACCTTTACTCGAAGCCTGATTCGTTCAACTCTGTATTGTATCCGCCCTTTTATAGATCAAGTCCACAGACCTGGTTCATTCACCTTGTGCGCACAACTCTTTGTCAATCATCAAAACTAACACTTGGCATTCTTGCTAATGTCAACATATACAATACCACTTATGTGACTGATACCGAACCTAATAATGAGAATAATGATTAAGAATGTTAATCTTGTGAACAACACTCTTTAACGCAAATTAAATTCTTTGCTTAAACGTTGAATATTTGAATTCCTTAAATTATTTACTTGATTATTTCTCATGTATTTTGTGTATTTTATTGTATATAACTCTTATCCCATCATTATTGACTTGTCTATGATGTATACTGAGTATTTCATACTCAAGCTTCATTTTCATGATGTCAGGTTTAGGAATTGGTCAGGAGTAGGACGGTCGGCGTGCTGGCTATGATCCTGCATCTTCATACTTTTTGTGAGCCCACTTTGAGATCGTGGGATCATGTGACATATCTCATTCTTTTGTATAGTATAGGTTAGCCCCATAGATTTATATTATTCATTTGTAGTTCCTTAGAGGCTCCACAAATGAACTCGTATTATTTTGGTTATGAGTATTAGTATGGCTTTACGAGTGACTCTTAATATTTATGCCTTGTTTAATGGATGTGCTTAACTTTGAATAAACAATATCCATTTCACTTTAATCATTTAATATTATTATTAATTTAATAAATTGTGATACATACAAGTGTTCAATGTGGGTAGTTAATACACGATAGAGGTTCGCTCGGTACAAGTTAGCAGGTATCGGGTGTCATGCCACTTCTCATCCTAAATTAGAGCGTGACAGACTTGGTAACAACTATATAAGTTTAATCAGTCGTAAGGAGTTTATGGTGCAGTAACATGTAGAGTCTAAGTTATGCATGTGTTGTCGTGCTCTATTTAACTATGAATCCCCTTAAACACGCATAAATGTTGTAAAATTTATCATTTTTGAAAAACTTCAAGACTCTCGCTAATTGTGTATATGACTCTACATACCAACATGCCTTTTGAAAATCTCATAATAATTGTGATTGAGATTTTCTTGCCCTCTTTTTTCTCTGACCATAGTCTACTTTTGTTACTATATTATTTTTATTTAATTACATTGAGTTTCTTACTTATATTTCTTTATCATTTGTTGAACTTTGAGGAAAGACAGCGAGCCTCTTTATTTTGTATTAAAGAATTCGGGATTAATTTATCACACCTCAACATAGGTAAGGCATGACTAGCACTCGGGAGCGAACTAAGTTGTAACTCATAGTCTATGTCTTAAAAGATAAATTAGGCCTAGGAGGCCAACCTGTAAATGTAATATCTTATCTGGGGCTGAATAGGCCTTAAATTGTAATATATATACTTCAAATTAACTCAGCAAGATGAGATCATCCCAAATTCCCAACGTGTAAATGAATAACTGAATGGCCGACCAGGCCAATATACATCTCTGCAATCCGCAAAACCCAAAATAGGTATATCCAAGTGTCGACTAGCCCACCATACTGACAATACTATAAATACAAGACACGTCTACAAACCTCTAAAGAGACATAATTGTACCATAGCCGGGACAGGGCCTCGGCCTACCCATACTCTGTAAATACACAAATCTAGACATGTTAACTCCGAATAACTTGGAGCTTACCACAAAAGCTGATACTAGGTAAATCATACGATTGCGATCCTCCCAGAAACCTGTCTGAACCTGTGGGCATGAACACAACATTCCCAGGAAAATGGACGTCAATATGAAATAATGTATCGAGTATATAAGGCTACTGAAACTGAATCATACTAAAATATAAGATAATCTGAATATAAACTGAAGAGTTAATAAAGAATCCGGCTATACTTACCCGCCTTTATCATCTAATAACTAAACAACATAATATCAACTACTTAACCTCATGTAAGACATCTAGACATACGTAAATTAGCCCCGAAGGCGAATGCATAGCCCCGAAGGCGAATGCATAGCCTCGAAGGCAAGTGTATAGCCCCGAAGGCAATATGTATCGCAATAGCCCCGAAGGCAAGTGTATCTGAATAGCCCCTAAGGCAAGTGTATCTGAATAGCCCTGAAGGCAAGTATATCTGAATAGCCCCGAAAGCAAGTGTGCATCTATATATAGCCCCGAAGACAACTCAACAAGTAAATAGCCCCAAAGGTAACAAGTGTGTAATGTTATAGCCCCGTAGGCGATGACATAACTACTTACATTCAACTATCAAGCTTTCTATCATCTCGACTATATATCTAAACTTTACTAACTACAACTCATTCCCGACTAAGGAGAACTGCTAGGGTAGGGTCGTGGTAACCCGAAAACGATCTCTACAATTAATACATCTTTGTGCGATTAACTGGAATTAGCACAATGAGGAAGTCATGACAAAAACAAAGAAGATGGATAGTCTTTACATACTTGTGTCGAGTCACCTAACAACACAATACGCAAAACTCGTCTAGCGCCTCAACCTTATATACCAAGAACTACTCTTCTTCCCCCTTCATTTCGAAGTGGTGAGCAAAACCTGTCCCAAAATAGAGTAACGTTGCTGCTCAATGTTTTGCTTTGAAAAATTGTAGTTACGTTGCTGCTCCAATTACTTGAAGAGATAAGATAATCAATTTAATTAAGAATAAAAATTCTCCAATATTGCAGATATAGTCTCTTAGAGAAATTGTTACGAAAAGTTAGGTCTTAAACGGGTTGCTATTCTTAATGGAATGTGGGGCCATTCTAACCCTTTTTACAAAAAAAAGCAATTCTATCTAAAAGGTGTCATTAATATAGAACATTAGTCACTACAACTCCTTTTCCTTTTCTACACATGTAAATGATATAAATTAATACTTATCTCAAAACATTAATTCATTTAGTTCCACTTAAGGCTGGCAAGTGGGCTGGGACGGCCCGAGCCCAATTCGAGCCTGCCCCGACCCCGATTAGTAAAAAAAAAAAATTGGTAGCGGGACTCGAATCGGGACGGGACAATGTCTCGTCCCGACCCGTCCCGAGCCTGCCCCAAGCCCGCCCAGAGCCCGTCCCGAGCCTGCCCCGATCCCGCCCCTTGTCCCCCATTTGCAAATATAACTGTTGCACCAACGACCATTTTAGATTTTGGCCGTTGGGCAACGGCCATTTTTGGCCTCCCCCCTCCCCCAACCCCCCAACGCCTTAATATTTATTTTTAATCCATAAGTTATTATATTTACACTTTAACCCAATTTTTCAACTATAAATAACTCATTTTCTCTTCATCTTTCTCACAAATCTTCCTACAATCTCTCTAATCTCTCAATATATCTTTCTACAAGTCTACATTGTTTACTAAATATTCAATTTTATTTATTCATTTGGGAATTGGGAGTGAAGTTGGCAACTAGCTTGAGGATCTTCAAAACCGGGTGGGCAAACGCCCGCTCCATCAGGACAATGTTCACATACTGATACTGTCCCGGACCAAGTACAGGGTCAAATTAACCCTATGACGGGGGGAATTGTAGGCCCTAAATACAATAAATATAGAGATAGGGAAGCAATATCAAAATTAGTTGTTGTGGAGGGTTTACCTTTTTCATTTCATTCGTCTCCCGGTTTTATTCATTACATTAGAGATATATATAATCCTGCTTTTAACGGTTTTTCTAGATCAACTGTTAAGAGAGATGTATTTAAATTCGCACATGAATATCAAATATTTACGTTATTCATTATATTATTGTAATGACAAAGTATCTATCAGGTCTGATATAGGTCGTAGTACTAAGGGCCATGATTATTTAACGGTAACTTGTCATTGGATAGATTATAAATGGTCTATGCAAAAACGTATCTTAGCATATTGATATATAGATGATAGGCACACTGGTACTTTTATTGCAGATAATATTTATCAAGTGTGCCATTATTATGGAATAACCGATAAAATTATGACTATTACATTAGATAACGCTTCTTCTAACAATTACGCTATTACAATTTTAAAAAATAGTTTAACTCCATCTTTTCCAGATCATTTTCATATAAAATGCGCGTGCCATATATATAACTTAATTGTAAAGGATGGTCTATCACTTTTTCAAGACATTCTTAGTAAACTACAATTTGCTATAAACTTTATTTTTAAAAGTAATAGAGTACAACGAAGAAAAGAATATAAAAAAATTTATCACGATTGTGGACTACCTTATAGAAAAATTCCAGAAGAAGTATACACTAGGTGAAATTCTTTATACGAGCAACTACTTGTTGCTTATGACTATAGAAAACTTATAACTTTATTTTTTAACTCTCATAATCAAAATCCAGGTGATATGGTTGTAGATAGTGATTGGATAAAATTTACGAACTTATTGTATTTTTAGAGAAATTTTTTCAAGCAACAAAAGAATTTTCCGGTATATATTATCCTACTATTTCAACTATGTTGTTTTATATAACTCTAATATTTTTATTACTTAGTGAATATATGAAAAATCCATCTTATATGGCAGTTATTAAAAAAATATTTATCAAAATAAAAAAGTATTTTATTCCTATTCCCACTATTTATATTATTGGTGTTGTATTAAATTCGACTATTAAAATAGACGATACTAAATCACTAATTGAAACTATTTACGATTGTATAGAAGTACTACCACCTCCAAGTCCCAAAAATCTAAATCATCCACCACCTATTGAACAAACTAAAGAAGAAGTATTGTCTAGCGTAGAAGACCAATGCAAAAAAATATATAGGTTTTACCAACAAGAAAATGCTAGTAACTTACCGGCTTCCATACCATCTTCTTCATCTCAACACAACCTCACAAAAGACATTCTGTTTCTGCGGCTAGTATTGAAAGCCTCAGAAATAGAATGTACGGCCGTACCGGTACTAACCAAATTAGCGAGCTGGATATTTTTGTTTTGCAGGGTTTTGTACCGTAACAAGAAGTTATCAATGAAGATGGACATGAAGACTTGCTGAAATATTGGAGGGGGAATGAGAAGACCTTTCCGACACTTTCAATGATGGCCCGAGATGTTTTGAACATTCAAGCGTCATCAACTGCGTCTGAAAGCGCTTTTTCTGCCGGCAGATATCAAATAGGAGACCACAGACACCCATTAGCCGGAGACAGCTTGGAAATTGCAGTATTATTCAGAGATTGGATACGAGCGGAGCGGAGAAGGTGCGGTCAACCGGAGATCAACGAAGAAGAAGACGAAAACTACAACGAAATCTTATCCGAATGTAGTGGAAGCGACATGGATCAATTTGACCAACAAATACCAATTCCAACCGAAGAACCATAGGAAATTATCAAGCAATTAGAACAGATTTTTTTGAAAATGTAATTTTTTTAATTGCAATTTTGTTATATAATTTGCAACTTTTGAACAATACCACAAAGTTGCAATTTAGACAATTGTATTTGTATTACAAAAAAATCATATGTCTATTAAATAATATAAGAGGCACAAAAACAACCTTGAGATGTTTTTATTACACTATCTTGTCTTGTTTATTTAGTTTTTTTTATACATATGTTATTTAAAAAATTAAAAAAAAAAAAAAAAATCATGGAACAGCCCGATCCCTACCCGAGCCCGCCAGGCAGGTCAAGCGGGATCGGGATCGGGACTGAGGCTGAGCAAGTCCCATAAACCCGACCCGCCAAACCAGCCCCCTTAGTCCCTCCCAGGCCAAACTTGACGCGGACTCGGGCCGACCCAGCCAAGCCTAGTTCCACTACATTCCACATGTAACCAATTACACTCATATTTAATTTGTTAATCTCAATTTACCTAAATAGTAATCATTTTAGCACATTTTCTATACTTATTATCATGGTCACGTGATATAACATTAGTCCATAGCCTCTTTTGTCATACACAAAATATTATTTTCAACCATCGTCACTACACTTTTAAATCTGGAATCATTTTGGGACTTCATCTTTTCATACACCGAGCTCTTTATTTGCATATTTAAATATGATAAAAATTCTCTAGGCTCGGGTCTACTTACATATGTCGAGCGATTCAAATTATAGTCCGAAAACATGGAGTATTATATTGACGAAACTTGTTCTCTTCGATTTATTGACCTTTAATCATTACTACACTTATTTAACACTATTTTAAACTATCTTTATCTAATTATGAAATCTTATCTTGTCGGATTACGTTACTTACTATCGAAAATACGAATGTAACATAATTAAATCTTCCCAAACAGAACTGGACCCTATTACGGCCAACACCATTCGACCATCTACTTCATCAAGTTTGACCCGACTCCTTTATTCGTAAAATCTTAAAGAAGAGTTGTCTTATTTCGCTGGAAATAACTCAAGGAAGTCGATAATAAAGTGTGGGTTCGAATGGTACTCGATCGTATTGGGCTTAGTGACTATTGAGGGTGAAAAGTCATAATTATGAAGGACGAAATAAGCATATCCTCAAACCTAAAGGACTATTTGAGTTAACAAAAAAACCTTCGAAAATTGGGGAAGAAAGAAGCGTACAGACACAAAGCGAAACCGTCGGCCATTAATCAAGATCAAACAAGAAGGAATCCTAAGAAGGAGAGATTGTGTGGCAATGGCTGAAGAGAATAAGCAGCAAGAACAACCAGTTGTAGCATCGGAATACAATTTGGACGCTAAGTGGGATGCTTGTCTTGATTTGGGTGTTCGCCGTTTCGCTTACTTTTCCTTAATCGGTGGCTTTGCCGGTCTTCTCCTCTTCCGTAAGTTGTTGTTTTAATCAGATGTGTTTTTGTTTTGCTTAGTATTGTTTTCTGTGATTGTGCAATTGGTGTTGGATGTATTAGATCGGGAAAATATCGAAAAGGTTTTTTATTGGAACTATTTTAGTTTCGTGTGTTTTACCAAGAAATTGGAGCTGGACTAAGAGTTTTTGCTTCCGAGCATCTTTTGTAAGTTCACCAAAGAGAGTGAGAATGCTTTTATGGGTTTGTTTCCTCTATTAGTGTCGACTATCTTGGACATTTCAGATTTGCTTTGGCTTGGTTTTGCTTGTGTGATGCAGTGACTGTGGAATCTTATATCTTATATTAAAAACACATGAAAATGGGAAATGATGTGAAGGGTTTTCTTTGAAATTTATTTCATCTGTAAGTACAACAATACTCCCAGTGTATCTTATAAGTGGGGTCTGGGGAGGTTAGAATGTACGCAGACCTTACCTCTACCTTTGTGGGGGTAGAGAGGTTGTTTCTGAAACACCATCGGCACAAAAGAGATGTATCCAAAACAGGATTATAAGAAAAATAGGACAGCAAAGTAGCAAGTCTATCAGTAAACAAATAGAAATTGAAGAAAGGACAAACCCCAACCCCAAACAAATGTGTGGGGGTGGGGGCGGGGTCTTGTATCAGAGGGAGAGAGGGAGGGAGAAGTGACGCCATTTGCTTACAAATCCATCAATGGTTGAAGGTCAGAATTGAAGAGTGTATGGCTAGATTAGTAGTGATCAGTGGTTGTGAAGAAAATAGCACTGGATTGGTTACGGGTTGGTTTCTTATTAGCTTCATTCTGTGTAGTTTCCATATTGTTTATGAGAACTTGAAGAATTAGTCCTTTTTGAAGCTTAGCTATTTGCAGAGTTTTTGATTGCAGAGATAAAAAGGGTACAAAGTGTAACCCTATGGCATGCAAGACGTTAAATTTTGATGTAATATTTCTTGCAGTTGCCTTGATAATCAATTTCCCCCTTCCTGTATTGAAATTTTTGGTAGCTGGATGTCGTGGTGTAGAATTTAGTTGTACTTGAAGCTTTTTTTTAATATAAGTAATATGAGTAGAGTTGCTATAATATGATCTGTCCCTTCTTGTGTTTCTCCGAGTGATCTCTAGAATCTATTAGGTAGATAATGTAACCTGTTAATTCATTTGCATTGATTATTCTCATAGGGAGTCCCGTGACACGCTGGGCATCTACCGCATTTGGTGCTGGGACAGGTATAGGATCTGCATACACAGAATGCGCTCAGAAATTTGGTGGATATCCTGGAAAATCAACTGCTAGTATTTCTGAGACTCCTATTACCAAGGTAATTCATTGCATGTATATCTACTTCCCACTTCCCGAGATAAAATTTAATCTTGTAAGGAAAAGGTGTGAAGCAAATAGGCATGCCAATCACTGATAATATTCAGTGAATGCTCAGCATTTTTTTCTCCAATAAGTTGTGGAAAGCTGTTCTTTTGCATGTGTGTCTAGCCTGAAATATTCAATTGGATATGATGGCTTGTATAGTTATGCTCTTTTCTCTTGATCAAAGAAAAGTTATGCTCTTCGTGATTTGTTTTTTCTCTTTGTTCCCTTTTTTTGGGTGAGAAGACTCTTGCTGTGTCATTGTTTGGGGCCAGGGGTAGTACTGTAGTAGAAGGATAGCATTCTGTGGTGCATTTTAAAGTTTAAAGGCTCTGATTTCTTAACTATTCATAAATGCAATATTTTAGCCAGCAATTGTTTTTAGCTATGAAGCTGCAATCTTGTATCCTTGTGTAGTAGCTGATTAAAGTTAAATCGGTTTGTCAGTTCATGTCTATTTATGCTCTCATTTGGTTGTCTCAGTCTTCACATCTTTAAGATTAATTTAGTTCGGCATATTCTTGGATTTCCATTTTCCAAAAAATCTTCTTACAAGAGAATTTCTTAAATACTCTTTATCTAAACAAAATTAAGAACTGCATCTATACTGTTTACGTGTTTATAAAGGATTTATAGTTTCTGAGCCATAGGATATGGAAGATGGTCAAGAATGTGACATGTAAGTAATCTTCATGAGACCTGGTTTATTGTCTATTTGAACTGATCAGAATTAAGTTTGTTTGCTTAGAATCCATATAGAGTTCGATTCCATGTTAGGCCTCAATTGTTTTTATTAAGATTAAGATGTCTGGATCTGAATACGCATATGAATATTAAGACGTGTATTAAGTTTAAGACGTTTGAATATGAATATGTATTAAGATCTGAATACTAAATAATTAAGATCGTTTTCTTAACATTTGAATGGTTAAAGTTTGTCTTTGTTGAAAATTCATAAATATAAAATTCAAATAAAATACTATTAATCTAATACTATATATATAATATTTAAAAAATAAATTTATAGGGTGGTTGGTGGTAGTTGTGGGTGCACTGCCGGTGGTAGTTGCCTTAAATCTTCAAATCAATTCAAAGCAAATGTATTTGTCCAAACTCTGATCAAATCTTTGGTTAGCATGGTAAATCAAGAAGCAAATTAACAACTTCTTGATGCGTATCCATGAACCACTATTTATATTCTAGTTTCCTTTGTATTGCATGTGCTGAATCTTCATGACTTGGTCTTACTGTGTTATTCTACGGCTTTGATACAGTTGATCTTGTTTTATTATTGATAAACAGATTACTGATTTTAGAATAGATGTTTTAATTCCTGAAGACTGAAAATTGTTTAGGGTCGGAAGTTAATCAGGGGAAGATGATGTTGAGAATGTTATAAGGAATCAAATGGACTAATCTGTAACTGATAACCATCTTTTTCTTCTCAGTTCTCTCATTTTCTATATCTAAGTGATTATTTCGAAGGTACAACGATAGCTAACCATCCAAACATGCCTTAACCAATGAAAGCCTATTATTTTTCTAGTGCTCTGTGTCACTCGGGCTCTTTATTTGTGTCAAATTACTCATTTTAAATGGTTATTTAAGTGGCTACAATTATATTGTTTGGATCCTCACAAATACACTGAAAACTTGTCAGGATATTCACGTCCCTTTTTCCAACACAGACTTGTATTTTGTACCCATCAGACATCCATAAAACAATAACGGTGCTGCCACCTTGTCCAGCTGGTGTGAGCTTGTGTTTTTCTGTTTTTTTTTTTAAATTTTCCCTTCCCCGCTCAGTAATATTTGCACTATTTTTTATTAGCTTGAAGTTATAACAGGGGCACAACCAGGATAGGCACCTTTATCTTGCTTGAAATTATGTAACGCAACATAACTTTCTTGCGTGGAGTTTACAAATTGCACCTTTTATGTATAATATCTTTTTTGAGAGTTGTAATAATTTTCAAGAATATTTTTTGCACGTAAAGGTGTAACTTAGTAGTCAACAAATAGGTGCAAGCCTTTGGAGACCAAGAATCAAATCCCACGAGACAAAGAATACTAGGCGATTTCTTCCCATTTCTAAGGCTTAGTGGGTAGAGTCCCTTGGTACTTGTGCTAGTGGGAGGTAGCGGTACACGTTGGATTGACCGAGGTGTGCACAAGCTGGCCTGAACACCATCGTTATCAAAAAAATGCTAAAGAATTTTAGGGTTGCCTAAAATAAAATGTTTCCATAAGATTTTAGGTGGTTAATCGGGTTTGGTGATAGGGATAGGTGCAGCAGATTTGCACTGCCTTACCCTACAAGGAATAGTTGACAACTGGTCTGGCGGCGACACACATTTCTACCCTCCTTTGTTTCCCTTTATTTTTACAGAATTCCCTTTTTCTTTTCTCCGACTTGCTTCCTCAGGATTTTAAGGAATTGTAGTCCTTTTTCCTTTTCCTTCTTCATTGTTGAATGTCTGAATATGATGTCAAGTACTAGAGGAATCTTCCAGTACAACTCTCTTTATGATATAGAAAAAAGGAACATGTCTTGCCAAATAAGGGAATGAATAAACAGAAAATGAAAGAAGGGTGCGAAATGAATAATTACTTTTACTAGGGAATTTCAGATGTTAATACCTTTTCTTTAGGGGGGTTGAGGGGACGGGGAAGACTTGTGTACATTCCTTCCTCGTGTGGCTAAACTTCGGCTGCCTTTTGAGTAAAATGCTGCACATGTTTCTTTTTCATTTTTATTTTGACAGATATATCGATGAAATTCAGATTATAAACCTATCTAAACAAAGATAAATAACATAAATCATCACATTCGACGAAAAGTACAAGTAGCATAAATAGAGGATAAATTGAGAGAAGAGTGTTAGATAGTTTGGTAATATTGTAGGTAGACCTCCAAAAACACCGTATGTAGGTGTTAAACCATGACTGTTGAAGGTATTAAAAAGAGATCAAGTGGATCTAGAATCACATGGAAGAAAGTTATATTAAGGGTGTGTTTGATACGAAGGAAAATATGGTTCACAGAATATGTTTTTCTCGAAAATATTTTCTTGGAAAATAAGCGGTTTTGTTACTTATTTCTGGTGTTCGGTAAGTAAGAAAATATTGTCTCTAAAGCATTTATATATAATTTATGCAAACACTATAGGGGTGGGGTGGGGTGGGGGTGGGGGTGGTGTAGTTGGGGCCTATGGAGAATAAGGATGGGATGTGCCATGTTGGAGGATGGTGAGGAGTGGAGTGCCACTTATGGAAGTTGTTTCCCTATTTCCACCGAGGAAGTCATCTTCCTCATATTTACGGACCTTGTTTTCCTAGAGAATGTTTTTGAAGTTCTGGAATTATTTTCCTCCATACCAAACTCATATTAAAAGATATACAATCTCTTGGAAGATGGAATTGAGGCAAACTTCACGAAAGATAAAAAAATTGTAAACAAAGGTCTAAATAGGTGATACCAACCTATGTTGCTCGGACTCGGGTGCAGGTGTTGGATACGGGTACGGATCTAGAGGTCGGATTCGTCATGATTTAAATTTTAAGATTCATGGGTACGAATCCACGTATGGATACAGGTGAGGGGATTCGGCAAAAAATAATTCAAAATTTATAAAATAGAGTTATTAAACCTAAATTATGAGATATTATGTGAAAATTTGAGGAAATATTAATCAAGAGGAGAATCTTGGAAGGAGAAAAGGAAAAGAAGTGATACAGAAACTTCTATATACAAGTTATTCCATTTCTTCAATTTCATCATAGCATTTGTTTTTATTACATAAATCATTGAATCTGTCCGGAATCTCTCTCGATTTTGGTCAAAGTACCCAAAATTGATTGACCAGATCGGGTACGGATCCCACACCCACACTCATGTCGTGTCGACACGGGTGCGACGAAGAAAGTGAAGAGTCCGAGCAACATAGATACCAACTAGTTGGGTTAAGGTTTAATCATGTTGGTGTGCTTACATTAGATTTAGTGTTTTGTAGGAGTCCTTTTAAGTGTATTTAGAAGCATCACTTCCAAGGTAGGGGTAAGGTCGGTCTGCCTACACTCTACCCTCCCCAGACCCCACTTTGTGGGTTTTCACTGGGTATGTTGTTGTATATCAGTTGGAAATACAGAGAACTTAGTTTTAGAGAACTCAAATTGTTGGATACGGCAAAGGAACGGGTCCAAGTGGAGAAAATGGAGAATGAGGATTTGTATTAACCAACCCAACTAACTTGGAATGGAGGCATAGTTATTGTAAGCTTAATTAGTAATGGTGTGTGGAAATTTTAATGGTGTCCCAAATGTTTCCCCTGTATATTTAGGGTATATTGGGCTGCCTTCTGATTTTGTAGTATGTCCGTTTGTGTACATACTGTACTCGTCCTGATAGACATGTTATTTGCTTCTATCTTATGCGCCATCAAATTCTCCCTCCCTCACTTATTTTCTTGTTAGGTCCAGTGTACACAGTTATTTCGTGTCGGAGAAGCGGCGTGAGGGTGGAAGGGTGGAGTTTGTATTCTGTACCATGAGGTTATGGCATTATGTAGCTTACTAATGTTTACTTCCAACTTTTTATTCTTTTGTGTTACTACTGTTTTCATTTTTATTTTGTATATTGTTGGTTGAAATGAATTTAAATGGAGAAACATGGTGAGTGAGGATCCTCGCCACAATTGTATTGACTGAGGTGGTGGTGGTGTTTTTATTGTTGTTTTGTTTCTACTGTTTACTTCAACTTCCTAAATTTCTTCTGACAGGATGGGGACGATTGAAGCAACCCTTTCACTGGGATCACCGATCAATTTTTTCTTTAACTGATGAGATTGTCGTTTCCCTGTTTTCACCCATTGGCTTTTTGCCCTTCGTTAAGCCAATATTGTTTTGTAATGACTTGATGTTCAGAGCAATCTATGGCTAATTTGTTTTTTTCTTTCTTACTTTGCAACTGTTACAACCTAAATGGAATTAGCTAGCAAAAGGAAAGAAGTTATAATTGCTTGAGCTGCCTCTTCCTGTGTGTGCTCACTCCTTTGCTGATGAAAGTATTCCGTGGCCTCTGGGCTATGAAGTACTATTTGATGAATCATTAAGTTTTTTCTGTTATGAGCAATATGCATTTTTTTTCTTTTTACAGGAAAAAATACATGCTAGTGTCATTTTTATATTCTATTCGTACATTTTATATGGCAATTTATTCAATTTGAGGCGATCATTTCTACGGCACTTCCACAATTTTCATGAATTTAATAAGTTAGATGTAATTTTTTCCTATATCGATAAAAAATTTGAATTATTATTTTAACATCTTCTCCAAGATTTACTAATATGATAATATACATCAAAATCTCAAGTTCTATGTCTAGACCAAAGACCAAGGTACAAAATGAAATAGAGTGATAGTTTTGGTCCGTTCAGAAGAGTCTGATCACTTGGTCTGTTTAGACTAAAATTTTGAAGTTATTGCGTGTGGTAGAATATGAATTGGTGATAACAGGTGAAATGTTGACACTAGCTAATTACTTGTATCAAACTTGGGTAAAGGTAAACTATAGTCGATGGGAAGTATTTTGCTGACAAAGCATTTTCTGCATCATTTGGAATAGAAGTTGGTGACTAGTACCGGGTAGTGGGATGGGGAGAAATGAAATGGAGTATAATAAATCCTTAAACAACAAAAGTATCATTTGATTTGAATAGCTATCATAAAAGTTAACCTGTGTTGGGTATATATTAATGTATCATTGTAAATTGATAAATTGAGTTATAATTTTTAATGATAATAATGTATATGAATAACACATTTTATGAACTACTGTAAACATTGGTTGTAGATTAGTTTTTTTGGGGACGTCTCTTAGACCAGCAATGTTGCTTTCAGTGATAGTTTTTTCGATTGCTGCTATTGTTGAAAATTAGGTCTTTCTACTTCATAGGACTAAAAAGTAGTTTGTGTTAGATTAACTACTTTTAAAAATCTTTTGAGCAGCCATTAGTATTTGATCAAGTTTTTTAAAAAATGCTTCTAAGTTTATTTTCTCAAAAATGCTTTTTGAGAAAAAAATATTTTTTTAGCTTCTGAAAAACTGCTACGCACTTATTTTCTATCAAAAGTTTTGATCTCCCAAAAGCTTGGTCAAATAGGCTAAGGAAGATTTGCAAGAAAGAATTTCACCAAAAACCAGCACTTATCAACCAATGGCATTTTTGTCGATCTCCTTGAAGACATTTCTAGCAGATTGTTTGACAATGTAGGATAAGATTGAAGTGCAAAACTAATTCGTTATCCATTAATCTGGAGGGTTACACGAATTTATTTCTTTCAGTTTTCTATTATGGGGGTTAAGAGCATGATCCGAACAATAAGAATCGAGGCGAATAACCAGTTCCACAGGGTTCACAATATTCATGAAAACAGAAGCAATCATGAAGTATTATTTATTTATAGCATTTGAGACGCGATGAGACAGAAATACAACTATTTATTTGTTGTAACAATCAAGTACCACATTTTTAATTCTACAAAAGAGCAAATATAACTTCTTCTTTTTCTTCAGAAAACGTTCACGAGTCCATGATATTGGAATGTCTTATTTTTTTAGAGAGGAGATTTCCTTACTCTCCGTCATCTTGTTCAATGGCCTTCTGTTTTTGTTGAGTCGACGGACATGCAAGAACAATCAGGGCAAGGACATTCAACCTTCTCATCAATTGAGCTAGTCAGGCAAGAACAATCAGGGCAAGGACATTCAACTTTCTCATCAATTGAGATTTTCTTCGCCATTGATAGAAAATTTTGAATTAGTCCCTCAGTAATACTTTTGCTAATGATGTGGTTGTTCAAAGCAATTGAATTGCTGAAATTTATAGTGATATATTGCTTAGACGATAACGTTGAATAATTAGTACTATCTGGGATATCTATATTGTACTAGAGCACATCCTGTTTGGTAGTGTTTCAGCTGTGTTTTTAAAATAATTAACGCCAATTTCTGTTGGAAAGTTAAGATGGTATTGATGCCACCTATGGACAAAGAAAGCATCAACAGAAATGTGTCATATTTAGGTCTAGACTAATAAAATGCCGTCTCCGTTTCAGATATTCCAAGATCATGGCTGCTTATAAATTTTATTTGCCTTTTTTGTCTATCGAAAAGCGTCTCTCTACCTTCACAGGTAGGGGTAAGGCTTCATATACACCACCTTCGTCAGATCCCACTTATGGGATTACACTCAGTATGTTTGTTGTTCAATAAGAGATTTATTGATGTCAACAATATATGGTGATCTTAAACACTACCATCTATAACCCTTTCAAATGTTTGTAATTAAGAAATGAGTTTATCCCACGATAATACCCTGCAAAAGTTTTATGAGTTTAGTATTGTATCCACCAAAAATGGTTATAAAATTTACTCTTCCAATCAAGCTGGTTGATTGCTGTGTTTCTGTAGCTTGTAAGCCTTTGAATGTCTCGGTTTGGTCTGACAAACGGGTGGGTCGGGTCGGATATGGGCGGGTCGGAAATGAGTTAAATAAAACGGATCAATTACCTGACCCGCCAAAATGGGTTCATTTTCGATTCGGGGTTATGAGCCCAACCAGAATCCGTTGGGTCTTCCAATATCAATAGGTTGATTGTTTCGCTCCTGTATCTTACCAAAAGAAAAAAGATCTTTGAGAGTTGTAGCCCGCATTGATCAATATCAATAAGAACCCGACGGATAATATGGATATCCATATTTATTCATATTATCTAAAGTTACTTTAAAGATGTTGACTGATGTAGCTAATATGGAGAAAAAGTTATACCTTCTTGTGCACAAATCCAATCCCTAGTACATAGTTGCACCTCAAAATTTGCGGGAAGAATAGAACTTCGAAGTTTTTCAATAACACGACCTCCAAGAAAATATTTTTCAAAAAATACTCACTCAAACCCCACCATTCCCACCCCATTGAATCCACCCTCCACCACCCCCACCCACTCTCCAACCAAACCCCACCCCCACCCTTGAATGCACTTCACCTTCACTCATCCCTATCTCACACCACCACCCACTCCAATCTCACCCCACTCAACCCCCCTGCCCATTCCCTCTCAAATTTACTACATATATTTCATTTTACTTTTATAAAAAATGAAACTTTTTTCTTACCACCACCCCCCCCCCTCCCCGCCAAAACCACAACCCACCACCCATCCCACACCAAATTTAACCACGCTAATTTATCATTCTTTATAAGTTTTTATAAAGGTAAAATAAAATATATGAAGTAAAAAATTCTGGAGGGTAGGGATGCGGGGGAGGGGGGAGAGGGGAGTTGGTGTAGAAAATCTAAATAATTTTTTTTAAGAAAAATTATATTTTTTGGAGGGGTGCTGGGGTCGGGGTGGAGGGAGGAGGGAGGTGTAAAAATCAAATAATGTTTTTTAAAACTTTTTTTAAAGAAATTTATTTATTGGAGGGTGGTGGAGTGTGGGTGGGGGTGGGGGTGAGTGGTGTAGAAAACCAAAAAAATAAATCATAAAAAAAACATTTTTTTGGAGTGGAGGGGGTTAGTTGGGTGGTTGGTGAAAAAAGTCATTTGTGGACTTGTTTTCCCTAATGTTATTAAGGAAGTCGTTTTTTCTTATTTTTAAGGAATTTGGTTTACTAAAGTTGTGGTTTTTATCTATTTTACCTTTTAAGTTATCCATATTTTAATTGAATAATATGGATTGACCCATTTCGATCCATTTTAAATGGATTGGATATCCAACCCATTTTAAGTGGGTTGGATCGGGCGAATATCCACATTTTTACCCATTTTGCCGCCCTTAGTCTCTGTTAACACCTAGGATTATCCATATATGCAGTAAGAGTTCACAATCACTAAAAAAGAGCTTAGATTATATTCAAGGCAAAGAAAAGTATTGTTAATAGTTTAAGACAATAATATTGTCTGAATATCTGTCATCTGCTGAACAAGGGAAATGTTTATCGACCAATTTGTGCTGCTTGTTATTAGTGAATAGTTTCTCCAGTTATTACTGTTGTTGAAAATGAGATTCTCTATTACTTCATAAGACTAAACAAAGGAAGTTTCAAATTGGCAAAAATGCATTTCACCAAATAAGACTATGCACAACAACATTATCAATTTTCAGAAAGTAAGCCATCATGAAGCCAGTTTCTCATCATCAAGAAAGCCTCTTCTGCATCTTTATCATCTTCCAAAGATTGAGGTCGATGTGCAAAACCATGACCCCTTCCCTCAAAAACCACCATTTTGCAACCATTGGCATTATTTTCAACCTCCTTCAAGACATTCACAGGACAAAGTGGATCGTTGTCGCCTGCAATGAGTAGTAGTGGAACCTCAATCTTGCTAGCAATAGATAAGTCGATCCGTGTGCCATAGAATGAGATCCCAACACCAAACTGAGAACCCTGGTCTTGAGCCAATATGTCTATTAACAGGCCACCTCCAAAGCAAAATCCAATGACACCAAACTTATTTGATATTCCTGCAGCCACGAATTCATTGGCCATCCATTTTGTAGATGTGAAAATGTCTCTCACAACCTGTTGTTTGTCTACACTACCGAGCCATTGATCAAACAAAGCCTGGGGTTCATCCTTTCTCCATGGATTCCCACGAAACATATCTGGTACCAGGACACTGCAAAATTATTCAACAAACACCGCCAAACAACAGCAGGAATTCAATTCCCTACTAAAAGGGTTTGACAAAACAAAAGAAGCTGAATACAATATTATAACGGTTTAACTTATACACTCTAATAATGTATTAAAAAATATTACAATAAATAGTGTATTTTAACACGTAGTAGGTAACCTGCCTTATTTTTCAGATAACTAATCCCACATTTATGCTATCTTGCTTAATAGTTAGGAGTATCTTTTAGTTGACCTGTTACTATAAAAAGAAGTCACACACATTTCTTTTTTGATATCCAGCTTCCCGGCTTACGCCAGACTATTCCTGGAGATAGTAGTCCCGGTCCTTCAGCACTACTACCAGTAAATCGTGGGATGTGCTTGAATGACCAGGGTTTGAGAACAAAGCAATTGATATCACCTACAAGGTCCTACCCCAGAAGAGAGCAAATTGCTCCCATCAGGGTTCGAACTCACGCTGCAGGCCTACAACTGGATTTTAAGTTCCCCTCCTTTGCCATTCAGCTATGCCCCGGGGACGAAGTCACACTCATTTTTGATATGATACAAAGAGAATCAGCACCTAAAAGGAGAAATGAGGGAGGAAGAGGCAGTACTTAAGACAAAGAGATGACTGTCTAACATTAGTAACTCCTCCACTAGCAAAAGTAGGAGGAAGAGTCAGAACTCAAGACAAAGAGATGACTGTCTCACATTTATAACTCCTTTACTAGAACATGTTACTCTTGAATTATCTTATTTGACATCCTAACAGAGAAAGTAGCATAAATAGTAGGGAAGGAAAGGAGGGAATCATCAGCAGAATAACATGTATTCTTCAAAGAACAGCCTGTGGCTATTATGCAGTTGATCTTAGCCATGAAAGCTTTTAGGTGGCATTTGTTTGAAAATTTGCAAAAAAATGAGTGTGCAGACTCAGTTTTTTTAGTTTTCTGCAACCTCTGCTTGAGTTGTCTTGCAAAAACTCAAAAGCATTTTGAATACTCTTGTCATTGAAAATTTTCTAACAAACGCCTCCACATGCAGTATAGATAACCCTAGCTTGGTTGGTTGCATCAGTTTCTTTTGCACATGGTATGAAGTATGATAACCAAAGGAGGCACTTTTTAAATAGAGAAAGCATAGCAGGAGTAGATGACTTACTTGTACCCATTACATGCAACACGATATGCAAAATCTCTGGTAGATGAGTCCTCAAATCCAAAGATATCAGATAAGAGCAAAATGCCAGTACCATTGTTGTTCTTTACAGCGTTGCAGAGATAAGCATCAATGTTATCTACTCCATCCCCAATGGAAAGCTCAACTCCATTAACCAGTTCACAAGCCTCATCCTCTACTTTAACATTGCAATTAAAGACTTTGCATTTCCTAGGCTTTCTGAAGGATAGCGAAAAACCCCAACACTTCACATAGTTTCTCTGGACAATAACTGAAGCATGACAGTCAGCCCTTTACTAATTAAACAACACACTATCCTGCATGAACTTCAATCACAACTTGAAAAGACAAACTTTGTTTCTTCTTTGTTAGTGCATGTGTATTCTTTGGATCTATTAAGAAATATGTCATACTTCAAAGAACCGAAGATTCTCAGAACAACTTAGCTTTTGATTAGAAGATTAGTACTTATTTCAAACAGATGAGTTGATTTACCAGTAAATTTACATCATCTGTCCATTTACCCATTGCCGTTACTGCACCGTTGATTTAATCAGCTTTTCCTGATCAAAAATATTCTACCACAATTTTTAACAATGGATAAGATTGAAGTGCAAAAATAATTCTTCCTCCAGTAATCTGGAGGGTAATAAGAATTTGTCTCATATTCAGTTTCCTATTATTGGAAGAGCACGGTATCAACAGTAAGAAGTGAGGCAAATAACCAATTCCATAGGGTTCACAATATTCATAAAACAGAAGCAAACATGAAGCAGTATTATTTATTCACAGCTTCTAAGGCGATGAAACAGAAGCAGTATTTTCACAATTTATTCTACATAAAAGAAAATATAACATTTTTTGTCTCAGAAAACATCTACTAATCCATGATATTGGAACGTCTTATTTTAAAAGAGGGAGGCTTTGTATCTCATCGTCTTTTTCAATGACCCTCTGTTTTTTTTGAGTCGGACATGCAAGGACATTCAACTTTCTCGTCAATTGAGCTAGTCATGCAAGAGCAATCAGGGCAAGGACATTCAACTGTAGTCAGCAAATTTCTTGTTCTTGGAAAGTTTAAATTCACAGAGTATGTTTTGGCTAAGATGCTCGACTCAATGGTTCCCGGAGTTTCAACATGACTATCAGTTGACTCGCTAGTGCTAAGATAGAAGCAAAGTTAAAAAACCATGAAAAGCAAGGCAACTGAGATTTTCTTCACCGTGGATCAAAAAAATTATAATTAGTCTCTCTGTAATACTTATGCTATTGATGTGGTTGCTCAAAGCAATTGAATTGTTGAAATTTATAGTGATTTACTGCTTATAGTTTTTTTTATTTTAACATTGAATGATTAGTACTATATCTATGTAGTATTAGAGTATATTCTTCTTGGAGTTAGTGTTTGATTTCTCTTGGAACGTTAAGATGCTGTCGGTGCCACCTATGAACAAAAGGGAATGGGAAGCATAAAAGAATTGGACAAACTGAGAAGAACATAAAAAGGGGATTTCACATATTGATAATATTAGCAGCTATCAAGAAATCACTAAACCAATTGCAGATACCATATACTGAACTGATTTATACCTTCTTCCCAAGGAAATTAGTGAGAGGCGACATTGCTACAAAGTGCATTTGAACCTATCCTTCTTGACTTGAACAATATATATATTTTAGTAGAAATTTACTTTACATATTCTATACTAAGTTGCAACCACCTCCACCCAGTCATAGTGAACTCAGTGGAATTTGCATTTACTGACTCTCAATCCTGAATTTACTTATAACTCATAGCAAAGTTAGAAAAAACCTACCGAAAATGAAATATAAGAAGGAGCATTAAGTGGTGGCAAGCATGTCCCCCTCCTTTTAAGGAGGCTGCTGCTCGTACTCGTAGCTGTTGGAGCTGTCGACAGAAGGGCTGATTCCATTCTTCCAACTCTCTGTTTTGTAAAGCAAGTGAAGATATTAATAAATGGGCCAAATACAGTGACGAAAAAACAAAGGTGACTAGTGGACAATAATAATTCATGGCAAGGAGAAAATATCTTTGCCTTCAACAATTAGAGCCTCAAATGCTAAATGTATCCTTGTTTTATCTTCCTTCTTTGGCAACAAGGACCTCACACTGATAATTGCACAAATGATACTCAATGTTGTCTTTTCTTTCCTTTTTTTTCCCACCTCAATGACACAATGTTGAAATTTTGTCTATGTGAGTTCAACAAACTATAAAACAGAGATAGCATAATTGTGGTGTATCTTTCCATATGCTCAAGCCTTGATTGAAGAGTTACTCGACACTTGTGCTGGTGGGATGACTATCCAACGGAATAGAAGAATCCTGGTGGCGGCAAGTATCCCCTGGAATAGAAAAACTGCACACAAACTGGTCTGATCCCCGTATTTATAATAAAAATTATAATAATTTTGATAACTAACTTAAAAGTAGTCGAGCTCTCAGAACAATTTGGTGCAGAGGCTTGATTAATGCTGACTCAAGTTATCTTTGTCCAGAATAAGGGTGAGACGGGATGGGACGGGACGGAATTTGGGGGGACGAGATGGGGGGTCGGGATCGGGTTTGGCAGGAAAGGGCGGGCCGGGATATTGGGGATGGGACGAGGTCCCGTCCCATCCCACATCCCGCCGGCAGAGGGGACGGGTCGGGTCGGGTAGGGGGATTTGGGGGGAGTTTAATTTTTTTTTTTCTACACTTAATTTAAAAAAAATATATATTTAAATACTTAAATAATTGGACAAGATAGTGAAAAAATATCCCAAGGCTAATTGTCTTTTATATTATTTAATAGAAATATGATTTTTTTTTGTAATA
Source organism: Anisodus acutangulus (assembly GCA_029783415.1). Classification (NCBI taxonomy): domain Eukaryota; kingdom Viridiplantae; phylum Streptophyta; class Magnoliopsida; order Solanales; family Solanaceae; genus Anisodus; species Anisodus acutangulus. The sequence goes on from CM056503.1 coordinate 25,554,564, forward strand.
CAATTTCAAAATTGCAACTTTGTTTCGTAGTTCAAAAGTTGTAAATCACATAGTAAAATTGTCATTG
>CM056503.1:25554814-25802314 GCA_029783415.1 Anisodus acutangulus
TCCGACTGTTGCTGAGCATTTTTTGGATATCAAACGGACCTCCCCAGAAGGTAATTTTAATGTGGCTGATTTCCCCTCTTTTGCAATCAGTTTCGCTACAACACCATTGCTCTAGCTATTGTCCATCCTTTCCGAGTGTGATTTTTATGTTATGTATGGTCGTGCCTAAGGGCATGTCGGTTGAAGTAGATTCTTCTTTTGATCAATCAAAACCCCTTCCCAAACTGTACAAGCTTCTTCCAAAGCATACTGCTAACCTCAATCTCCATGGGCTTATTAGCTAAATGGCAATTGGCACATACAATACGCTCAGTCGCTTCTCGTGGATTTTCATAACCCTACTGTGTAAAAATTAGATATGCACTTGAAATGAATGTCCGAGTTAAGATATATATCATGAGCAATACGGAAATAGAGGTGCAAAGAACCAATCAGACTGACCTAGTGGATAAATCAGAAATACAGAAACAAAAACAGCAATTGGACCAGAGAATGCGATTGCATTATAAGGTCTCAATTGAAAGATCGAACAAGCTCGCCAGAAGGGCTATTTCACTAGCAGCATCCAAAATGCCTATACGAACTAAATTCATTATTTCGTAATGTAATGGAAAAAAATGTAGAAAGGGGTTCTTAGATATGAAAAAAACCACATGTTTCTTTTTTTTTTTGGACAAAAATATTTCTTTTTTTTCTTCGCTCTTTGCATTCAAAGAACTATGTTCAATATCATTTGATTGAATAGTTGGCTGGGACCCAACCCCTTGTTGTTTGAAGAAACCCTCCACTTCAATTGGTATTTTTTTCTCGAAAAGTAGACATGAGATAAGAAATCCTCTTTTTCCTATTCAAAGATCAACCCCCTGGCTCTGTGTTTTCACATCGAGATTTATTTACAGATGAAGAGATGCCAAGGGGGCTTCTTACTTCCCAAACAGATCCTCCTACATCTATATATAAATGTTGGTTTATCAAGAATACGCAAGAAAATCACTTTAAATTGTTGATGAATCGTCAGAGATGGCTTAGAACCAATAGTTCATTATCTAGACCGATATTGTCACTAGCATCAAGATTGTCACTATCATCAATATCGTCACTATCATCAATATCGATCTCATCAAGAAGAAACCCTTTAGGCTTGTTATCCAGGAACTTGTTCAGAAATCTATGGGTACATAAGAAATGTATTGAATCGATTCTTTTTAATGAATAGATCTGATCGCAACTTCGAATATGGAATTCAAAGGAATCAAGAATCAGATCTAAACGAACCCGGAACAGACCGTTGGGAAGCGGTTCAGTAATTAAAGCTTCATGACTCCATTTTGGTTCTTAAAGTTCCCTTGAGGTATCAACTAATGAGAAAGATATTAGACAACCCCTAGAAGGGACTGATTGAACTAAGGAACTGAACTAATGGATGAGAAGTGTTGGCTAGTGACATCAGCTATCGGCTATTGGCCTTTATGAAAGCTCCTCCTACTCCGCGATTTCTTATGGGCACAGGCATCCCAGGTAATTCAGTCTTATGGTTCTTCATTATCTGCATATGGCCTTTTTTCCTAGGTGCTCATTTTGTCTGGGCTTTTACTTTAATGTTTCTATTCAGCGGACGTGGTTATTGGCAAGAACTTATTGAATCCATCATTTGGGCTCATAAAAAAATTACATATTCAACCATACTTTTTCTAATTTGAATTGGAAGTTGTTGGTCAAATTGTTCAACGTCGCTTCCTGCTCTCTCGGATAAGATTTCGTTGTAGTTGTAGTCGTCTTCTTCATTGATCTCTGGTTGACCGCACTTTCTACGCTCCGCTCTAATCCAATCTCTAAATAAAACTGCAATCTCCAAACTGTCTCCCGCCAATGAGTGTCTGTGTTCTCCTATTTGAAACCTTCCAATAGAAAAGTGCTTTCAGAAGCTGTTGATGACACTTGAATATTCAACACATCTCGGGCCTTGAATACTTGAATCATTATACATTCTATTTTGAAGGCCTTGAATACTTGAAGCAGAAACCGCATGTTTTTATAAGGTTGAAGTGAAGTAGAAGAAGATAGTACAGAAGCCGGTTGATTATTTGCACTTTGCTATTGGTAATACATATACATATTTTTGTATTGTGTTTGTATGCTAGACATAACTTCTTTTTTAGTTGGTTCATAAGTTGGTTCTTCAGTTGGGTATGTTGGAAGTATTTCTAAGCATTCATAAATCGTTTCAATAAGGGCATTACAATAGTCTATTTTAATAGTAGGATTTAATACAACACCAATAAAATAAATAATGGGAATATGTAAAAAATATTTTTAAAATTTTACAAACATTTTTACAATAGCTGGAGCGTAAGTTGGTTTTTTCATATATTCATTAAATAACAAAAATATTAGAGCTATATAAAATAACATAGATGAAATAGTAGGATAATAAATACCAGAAAATTCCTTAGTAGCTAGAAAAAATTTCTCTAAGAATACAATAAATTCCAAAATTTTATCTCAATCATCATCTACAAGCATATCTGTTGGATTTTGATTATGGGCGTTATATAATAAAGTTATAGGTCTTCTATACTCGTGTGCAACAAGTAATAGTCCATACAAAGAATTTCACCTAGTCGCAACTTCTTGTGAAATTTTCCTATAAGGTAATCCACAATCATGACAAACTTTTTTATACTCTTTGCGTCTTTGTATTTTATTACCTTTAAAATAAAGTTGATAGCAAATTGTACTTTATCAAGGATGTTTTTAAAAAGTTTTATGTCATCCTTTACAACTAAATTATAAATATGACATGCACATCTAACATGAAAAATATGGGGAAAAGATGGAGTTAGTCGAGTTTTTAAAATGTTTACACCATAATCATTAGAAGTAGCATTATCTAATGTAATAGTCATAATTTTATCAGTAATTCCATAATATTCACTAATTTCATGAATATTTTTTAAAATAAAAACTCCAGTGTGTCTTTCATCAATATATCTATATGCTAATATACGTTTTTGCATAGATCAATTGTGATCTATCCAATAACATGTAACAGTTAAATAATCATTATCATTAGTACTACGGCCTATGTCAGAAGTGATAGTCATTTTGCCATTAAAATGATACAATGCATAACATAAATATTGTTGATATTCATACGCAAATTTAAAAACATCTCTTCTAATAGTTGATCTAGGAAAACCGTTAAAAGCAGGATTATATGTTTCTCGAATGTAATAAATAAAACAAGGAAATGAAGGAAATGAAAAAGGCAAACCCTCCATAGCAACTAATTTTGCTAAATTTTTCTGATCTTTGTGTTTATTATATTTCGGACTTATAACTCCCCCGTCATCGGGTTAATTCGACCATGTACTTCGTCGGGGACACAATAAAGGGGGTGGGACGGGGCGGGCCGGGTCGGGGGGCGGGACGAGCCCTAGTCCCGTCCCAAGTTCGAACCCCACTACCGACATTTTTATCCTGTATTTTCAAAGGGGGGGTCGGGGCGGTACGGGGCGGATCGGGCCGTCCGCCCATCGAACAACCTTAGTCCGCAATAGGTCGCTGGCCGGTCGGGACAGCCCGACCGACCCGAGCCCGCCCCGAAGCTCGTCCGCCCCGCCACCCCGCAAAAAAATACGGGCGGGACTCGAACTGACGGGGCGATGTCTCGTCCCGCGAGACCCGAGCCCGCCCCAGGCCCGCGAGACCGACCCGCCGAGCCCGCCCGACTCGACTCGACCTTTGCAAAAATGGCCGCACCAACGGCCATTTTAGATTATGGCTTGCCAACGGCCATTTTAGCCCCCCTCCCCAACCCCTACCCCTTAATATTTATTTTTAACCCATAAGTTATTATATTTACACTTTAACCCAATTTTTCAACTATAAATAACTCATTTTCTCTTCATCTTTCTCACAAATCTTCCTACAATCTCTCTAATTTCTCAATAAATCTCTCTACAATTCTACATTGTTTGCTAAATATTCAATTTTATTTATTCATTTGGGAATTGGTAGTGAAGTTGGCAACTAGCTTGAGGATCTTCCATCGAGCAAAGTTTCAATTTTCAACCTCTCGATTACACGTCGACGTTACGTCGTGCTTTGGTACATTCGTTCCTTCATTAAATTATTATTGTCTGCTTATTTAGTTTAGATCACTTAATTTTATTGTCTTTAATTATTTATTTATTTATTTATTATCATAATTAAAATGGAAGGATTAAAAGGTATGTTTAAGGGTAAGGGTGCTTCTTCTAGTAGGGCAACCAGGCAAGGGTACTTCTTCTAGTCATCTTATTCCTACACAGATGATTTTGTTGATACTCAACATTTTCCTACAATACCATTAGATTTAGACCAGAGCTATTTTCTCGAACTCAAGAAGACTTTAATTTAGACGATGATCTAGATGATATACCCACTAATGTTGATGACAACACACCCACTAGTGCACCTTCAACCTAAATACCTCCTATTCCCCTTAGTATGAGACGAGGTCCAAAGAAACGACCATTAAAATCGGATGCATGGACATTTTTGATAGGGACGTAGAGAATCAAGTAGCCATATGTAAAATTTGTAAAAATGTTTTAAAATTTAAAAGCTGGAAAAGGTCACGGTGGGACGGGGTTTAATTAGACACGTAGTAAGTGCTCATCCAGCCTAAGTATGCCCAATACCAGGCTTCAAAACCGGTGCGCAAAGCGCCTGCTCCATCGTGACAAGGTTCACATACTAATATTGTCCCGATCAAGTACAAGGTCAAATTAACCCTATGACGGGGAATTGTAGGCCCTAAATACAATAAACATAGAGATAGGGAAGCAATATCAAAATTAGTTCTTTGTGGAGGGTTTGCCTTTTTCATTTCCTTCATCTCCGGTTTTATTCATTACATTAGAGATATATATAATCCTCGCTTTTAACGGTTTTCCTAGATCAACTGTTAAGAGAGATGTATTTAAATTCGCGCATGAATATCAACAATATTTACGTTTTCATTATATCATTTTAATGGCAAAGTATCCATCACGTCGATATAGGTCGTAGTACTAACGACCATGATTATTTAACCAGAACTTGTCATTGGATAGATTATAAATGGTCTATGCAAAAACGTATTTTAGCGTATAGATATATAGATGATAGGCACACCGGGTACTTTTATTGCAGAAAATATTTATCAAGTGTGCGATTATTACGAATTACCGATAAAATTATGACTATTACATTAGATAACGCTTCTAATAACAATTACGCAATTACAATTTTAAAAATAGCTTAACTCCGTCTTTTCCAGACCATTTTCATATAAAATGTGTGCCATATATATAACTTAATTGTAAAGGATGGTCTATCACTTTTTGAAGACATTCTTAGTAAAATACAATTTGCTATAAACTTTATTTTTAAAAGTAATAAAGTACAACGTAGAAAAGAATATAAAAAAATTTGTCATGATTGTGGACTACCTTTTAGAAAAATTCCACAAGAAGTATACACTAGGTGGAATTCTTTATACGAGCAACTACTTGTTGCTTATGACTATAAATTACCTATAACTTTATTTTTTAACTCTCATAATAAAAAGCCAGCTGATATGATTTTAGATAGTGATTGGGAAAAAATTTCCGAACTTATTGTATTTTTAGAGAAATTTTTTCAAGCAACAAAAGAATTTTCCGGTATTTATTATCCTACTATTTCAACTATGTTATTTTATATAACTCTAATGTTTTTATTACTTAGTGAATATATGGAAAAACCAAATATAAGGCAATTATTAAAAATGTTTCTCAAAATAAAAAAATATTTTATTCCTATTCCCTCTATTTATATTATTGGTTCTATATTAAATCCTACTATTAAAATAGACGGTACTAAATCACTAATTGAAACTATTTACGATTGTATAGAAGTACTACCACCTCCAAGTCCCAAAAATCTAAATCACCCACCACCTATTGAACAAACTAAAGAAGAAGTATTGTCTAGCGTAGAACACCAATGCAAAAATATATATAGATTTTATCAACAAGAAAATGCTAGTAACTTACCAGCTTCCATACCATCTTCTTCATCTACAATACAACCTCACAAAAGACATCTTTGTTCAAGGCTAGTATTGAAAGCCTCAGAAATAGAATGTGCGGTCGTACCTCTACTACTAACCAAATTAGCGAGTTGGATATTTTTGTTTTGCAGGGTTCTGTACCGTATCAAGAAGTTATCAATGAAGATGGACATGAAGACTTGTTGAAATACTGGAGGGGGAATGAGAAGACCTTTCCAACACTTTCAATGATGGCTCGAGATGTTTTGAACATTCAAGCGTCGTCAACTACGTCTGAAAGCGCTTTTTCTGCAGGCAAATATCAAATAGGAGACCACAGACACTCATTAGCCGGAGACAGCTTGAAAATTGCAGTATTATTCAGAGATTGGATACGAGCGGAGCGGAGAAGGTGCGGTCAACCGGAGATCAACGAAGAAGATGATGAAAACTACAACGAAATCTTAACATGTAAGGTAGTGGAAGCGACGTGGATCAATTTGACCAACAAATACCAATTCCAACCAAGAACCACATGAAATCATCAAGCAATTAGAACAGGTTTTTGAGAATGTAATTTTTAATTGTAATTTTATTATGTAATTTGTAACTTTTGGACAACACCACAAAGTTGCAATTTAGATTTTAGACAATTGTATTTGTATTACAAAAAATCATATGTCTATTAAATAATATAAGAGGGACAAAAACAAATTTTGAGATGTTTTTATTATACTATCTTGTTTTGTTTATTGAGTTTTTATACATATGTTATTTTTAAAAAAAAAAAAAAAACCCGTCAGATCCCGACCCGAGCCCGAGCCCGAGCCCGCCCGAGCCCGCTTCGACTCGAGCGGGATCGGGATCTGGACTGACTTGCTCCATCCCGCATCCCAGCTGCACCCGACCCCGCCCCTTCTCCCGTCCCGCCCCGACCCCGATCCCGCCAGACCCGGCCCGCCAGACCCCAGCCCGGCCCACTGGCCACTCTTAAGTCCAGAATAAGATATTTTTGATATACTATGGTTATACTAAAACAAAGATATAAATGGGCATTTGATTACTACTTGCTTTTCAAAATAGGAGGGAGGATTAGATTTTTCAATATTTTTATATATAAAAAAGGTAATCGTTTCAAAGAATATTCAACTTTAAAGAAATAAAATAATCAAATATAATCTCATAATTTTCTCTAATAAACACTTCCCAACATCTATTGGCATATGTACTCTTGGTAGCCATAAAAGTCAAACTAATATAATTTGCAACTTAATTGCCTTTCATTCACTATACATTTCTTGGACAAGGACTCGAACAAGTTCACGGGAAATGCAAGGATAATAAAATTCAAAGCTGGAACAATTGTAAGCTTCTTCAAAGCCATATACAAATCCATGGTATAAAGACGTATCATTGAATTAAACCAGCACTTCACTGAATAAACTAAGTAAATTAACTCATTGTTCCATTGTGAACATTACACACTCCGTTCCTTGAAATGCCAAAAACGCGCTGATATACAGTGGACAAATGATATTAGCCATCCTAAACTTTCCTTGTTTTCTTGATGAAGCTCTTCGTTCAACTTGAAGTGCATAGACTGAGCTGTAACCTCTATGACAAACAGTTTTTCTTCTGTTTTGAGCATCTTTTGCATGCCAACAAATATATACACGAGCTTTGCCAAACAAATATACACGTGACCATGTCATGATTTCTATACGGCATCTCTTCGTTCAACCAAATTAAATGTGCTAACAACAGGAACCTAGTTCAGCATTTCATGCAAAGTTTCATGTTCCAGAGATAGAAACCTGTTCAGGAATTCGTTCACAACCGGGAATCTAAAGATTGAATTGCAAGCTTAGCTGCTACCAAGGAAATATTATCTTGCACATATCCTATGGAATCTTCAAGTCTCTCTAGGGTATCCTTGATGTCCATTGCCCTCAACTTCTTTTTTTGCAGCTTCTGCAATTCTGACTCCGAGGATCCTGTGAAAAGGGAAAGATAATGCAAGATCGAAAATAAGAAACAGAAATATTTGATCATCAATTTGCTTTCTCGAACGTCAGATTGCTCCTTATGGTTTCCGCCATCACAATTCATAATTACATATGCATGCTACATCTCATACCATTAGTGAAACACCCATTATCACAGATCTAATGTATGCAAATTGCACTTGCAATATGTAGGACATAACGATTACCCTTTTGGTTGAGAAAATCTGATGATCTTGTTTCTCTTTTGTTCAACATAGAAACAAGAATGGAGAAGATATGTCTCTTGCTACTCAACATAGTCCCTTTGGTTGTCCCAGCTCCCTATGCTATATGAAAGTTGGGATATTTCTTAAGCTATTTCCCCTTTGTTTAGCCAAGGATCTAACTATAAGTTTTGGTAAACTGAACCACGAAAAAAAGTGACAAATGAGAGCATTGATGTTCATCTGAAACATCTAGAACTAATATTTTACTGGTGTATTCCAAGTATTATGTTGATTTGCTCTATCCCGAATAAACTTGTTTGTTCTAGAATATTTAGATAGGAACAAAACTATGCCTCAACCCAGGGGCTATCTATCCTGGATAAGAGGTCAAGTAAGGTAGACAAGAGGAGGCAAAACAATAGTCCAGATTTTGGTTTGCAAAGCTAAATTTAGTCCAAAGGTATATAATAATTCAGTCCAAGGGTACATTCTAATTTAGTGCAAGTTGTTTCAAGAGTTAGTACAACCTTGAGTTTCGGATAAACAGTAATTACACGCTCACATGTACAGATCAAACTAACCTTAACGGACTTCAGAACACAGCAACTATTTAAAAAAGAATTGTGAAAGCTAAACAAGCATATAGCAATAATCCTGTTCCAAACCTAGAGTTTGAATATATACAGAATATCAGCTTTTGAATTAATCAAACTATGCAGAAGTTTGAAGAACTAATCTGAAATATTTCACTCCCGTTTATAGTTATTTATAGAGCCAAGCTGGACCTGTAACAGAAACATGCTACCATTCCATTCAGAAGCTGTCAAATGCCTTGGACTCAAATGAGGTTTATACATAATGCATCACTGAATACTTACCAGAAACAGGTTGAAGTGCTGCGAAGGATACAAGCTCAGCGAAAGGTGGAATGAAGCTGTTGTCACAATCCAGAACAGGTGCATTCTTAGACCATCTCAAAGAGTTTGCAGTTAAAGTTTGCAACAAAGCTTCCTGAGGAACCTGAAACAATATAAGCTAATTAGGTTTTTACATTTTCAACCCAGCCCCAAGTGAACTCAACCTTTCATTGCTCAAACTTTTTCTAGATCAAGTACATGTGCAACATGAATGAACCTATGCTAGTTTATTTAACAGTTCTGGACAAAAAGGAGGAGTCACTGAGAGCACACATAACAAGATAAAGTATTTTCTGATATTTTACAGAAGCGAGATGAATATAGAATAAGTCAAACAAGATGGAACAACAAAATAGAACCAAAGCTTAAGAGATGTGCATTGTCGCAATGTACTTCATAACGAAAGATAAACTTTTGAAACTTGAAGATAGTGCAATGCTGCCTGGAGACAAATAGACTGACACACAGAGAGAAGGGAGAAAGGAGAACCTTCAGCTTTATCTCCAAGCTATTCAAACTACGGAGAGCTTCTTTTATCTCCAAAACTTTGGAACTTAGTTCTGTATCACTGTGTGGAATGTTGTCCAGCAATGGTATGACTGCCCCTGTCAAGTATGGTTCTGCCTACAAATTATGTCAAAGTGAAGACCTGCTTGGATGTTCTGATTGTGAGCATAAGAGTGTCTATAGTGCTTAAGTCAATATTCATGGCAAATGATTGCTGAAAGAAACAGAAAGTAAAGATTCTATACTACTTATAAGCCCCTATGCCATTAAATAACTTACGCGGTTGGCGTAACTACCTAGTATCTATAAAAGCTCAAAGTCAAATGCCCTTATTTTCACATCAGTAAGCAGAACATTGATAGGGTGAATTGGTCATTATCTCGCTCCATATCCTACTTTTTGACATCTTTATTAGTACCTTTTTTTTCATCAAACTTTGCTTGAAACCTTTTGTTCCTGACAACTTTTAGTATTTAACACTTAAATTGACAAATAGAAAATGTTTTGGGAAGAAAGGGAGCATGCAAGTGGAGTGCCACGACTCTGGTTTCTTAAAAGTAACTGCCTAGAAGAAACACACGTTGCACATAACTGGAAAAGAGTAAAGATGTTGGTTTTACAAAGGATTGCAGGAAACAGAAATTACAAGTAACTGCAAAGTAATTCAAGAACTGAAAATTACAATAGACAACAAAACAGAAATTACAATTTTGTTGAAGAAGAAAAACTGGAAACTGTTTTTGCTAAGTCGAGTGTGGCACTCTGTCCTTAAGACAATATTGCCCCGTATGTATCCTTTATACGTCCTGGACAATTCGTCTCCCAAGATAAAACAGCAATGGAACAATTGAGCAAAGGAAACTCAAGAGCTACCGTGAAGAATATTGAGTAACGAAATAATGCTTGGAAGTTGTAGGAAGAAACTGTTTTTTCTGCTTGTGTATTTTCGTGTATATCAAGTGTTGCTCAAAAATGGTGCAAGGGGTGTTTATATAGGTGAGGGAGGGCTGTTGGACTGCCTCCATAACAGCCATTATGGGCCAAATAATGACCATTATGGAGGTGGTAAAGCCACCAAATAAATGGTGAGAAAGACCAACGGATTGGCCATTATAGGAGGAGTAATTCAGCCAAAATAAATGGCTGAATTGAGTGCTTGGCGTTTCTGTTCTGTCTGCCGAAATTCTGACTTTCTGGAAACTTCGGGGACCAAACTGTACATCTTGAAACTTCAGGGACCAAACTGTACATCTGAAAGAATTCTGGTCCAAACTGCACATCTGAAACTTCTGGCAAAGTTCTCTGGCCCAAAAAGATAATATCAGAAGGCCCATTACCACAAAGCCGCAAACCGAGAACCCTGAACCTGACGGACTGCAAGGCGGGCGGCGCGCGGGCTTTCCTTGAACCGAAGCACATCTAGGTCCTCCCTCCTTTAAACACATGGGATACCCCTTGGGGTCCCAAACCCCAAACCAATTTCGAGTCTTATATACACAACAATTCTTTCTTCCTCTACCGATGAGGGAGAATTGATCACACACCACACTTTTCCATGCTTCAAACACCTTACTTCGTGAACCAATATCTCTTTCATTTCTCAATGAAATTCGACAATTCTTGGCCCTACGGTTATCTACGTACTTAGTAGATCATGCATGTGTGAAGAACCGGATTCTCCAATATGTGTAACACTAGTGTTTAAGCCATTAAAGCTGGTCGGTCGCAACTCCCGCAAAAGGCTAATTTCCAACAATCCCATCTTGAAAGAGATTTTGGCGCACTCACATGGTGTCTTTTCATTTCCAGCAATATTTCAGCGGACCGATGTTGCATAAGGAGAGGTAGCTTCAGCTTTGAACCTTCCATAGTTGAATACCATCGGACTTACTTACTGCGCGGTGAACGTGATGTCTTGAATCGTCAGTGTTTAGTATAAGTCAAGTCAATGGTACCAACACAACAAATTCCCTTACTCTTTTCTTCGTAATGTTTTGTCCGTTTTGGCCATGGACAACGTCTTGGATTCTTAAGTGCGTTCATTTTGAGGCGGCCCGTCCTCGCACTTAAATAGGTGGTCTCCTACAAGGTATCCTGCTATACCCCACTTGACAAGTGTTAGGAACCATTAAAAGTTTCTCAAAACCTAACCTCAACTGTTGAGGATTATTACAGGTTTTGAAAACTTAACCTTTACCCATACTGCAGATAGCACTTAACGTCTATCGCGGGAACGGCTTTGGATTTGGTGTTTCTTTTCAGAAATCACTATCCGAAGTGCTCATGCTTCCACTGAAGCGATCAACTGAACTTTTACAGCTTAGTTTTCCCATTGAACCAAATTACTGGGATCTCCAGTTCGTGAGGTTGGGTTACCACTGTATTGGTCCTTATATTTTGGGTTTTAAGCCCATTCCCCTAGACATGCAAGCCATCTGATCCTTGAGTAAGCCCTTAGTCAATGGGTCTGCTATATTATCCTTTGACTTAATGTAATCAATGGATATTATACCCGTGGTGATCAGTTGCCTAACGGTCTTATGCCTCCGTCGAATATGACGAGACTTGCCATTGTACATAGTATTTCGTGCCCTTCCTAGAGCCGACTGACTATCGCAGTGGATCATTACCGAAGGTACGGGTTTGTTCCAACACGGAACATCCTCTAAGAAGTCATGAAGCCACTCAGCTTCTTCTCCTGCTTTGTCTAAAGCGATAAACTCCGATTCCATCGTGGATCGGGCGATGCAAGTTTGCTTAGAGGATTCCAAGACAGAGCCCCACCACCAATCAGAATATATACCCACCGGTGGACTTGGTATTCTCTATATCGGATATCCAGCTTTGCATCACTGTACTCTAGTACAGCTTGGATATCTCGAATAGTGTAACCCGAAATTTAACGCGTGTATTTCGTGTATTGTAATACCCGATTCAATGCCTTCCGGTGATTATCACTCGGATTAGGGTGAACCTAGCCAACTTATTGACTGCGTAAGCAATATCAGGTCGGGTGCAGTTTGTTATATACATCAAACTACCGATCACCTGTGCATATCGCTCCTGGTATACAGGTGCACCAAGATTTTTATCAAGCTTTTGATTTGTATCCATTGGTGACGCTATTGGTGAACTGTCTAACATCTTGAACTTTCTCAAAACATCCTCGATGTAGTGAGACTGAGATAAGACCAAATTGGCCGACGCCTTAGAGATTTTAATCCCTAGGATGACATCTGCGATACCCATATCCTTCATGTCGAAGCATTGTTTCAACATGTTCTTAGTCTCTAGGATTACCCTAGGACTGCTTCCTGTGATCAACATGTCATCTACATACAGGCATATCATAACAAATGAGTCAGAATTACCTTTCGTGTAAACACATTTATCACACTCATTAATGGCGAACCCCTTCGATAGTAGAGTACTATCAAATTTTCCGTGCCATTGCTTCGGGGCTTGTTTCAGCCCGTACAGAGATTTGACAAGCCGACAGACTTTCTTCTCTTGCCCTTGAACCACATACCCCTCGGGTTGGTCCATATAAATTTCTTCTTCCAAATCACCGTTTAGGAAGGCTGTCTTAACATCCATCTGGTGTATCTCAAGGTCACGCAAAGTTGCGATCGCAATGAATACCCGTATGGATGTCATCCGGGATACCCTTCTGTCTGCCGATAGCCCTTGACTACCAACCTGGCCTTGTACTTATCTATAGACCCATCTGCCTTGTATTTCCGTTTGAGTATCCACTTACAACCCAACAGTTTATTTCCCGGAGAAAGATCAACCAACTCCCAAGTATGGTTATGCAAAATGGAGCCTATTTCACTCTCAATAGCTTCTTTCCAGAGCGGTGCTTCTGGAGTTGACAACGCCTTAGCAATTGTCCGTGGTTCATCATTAACCATATAAGCTACAAAGTCAGGATCGAAGGATTTATCCTTCCTGGCCCTTTTACTTCGCCTTAGATCCATCTCTGGAGTCTCCAAGTTATGAGAATCTGGAACACTAGATTCCGGATGTTCAGCCACCTCGAGATTCGCTAGATCTAAACCATCTAGATCCGGGCAGTCAAGGACTCCCGATTCTTGAGAGCTTTGTGCATAACTTCGTTTGCGAGAGGTTATGTCTTTTTCCTTTCTAGGAAAGGTATCTTCAAAGAATAAAGCATTCCTTGATTCCACAATTGTACCCTGGTGGATATCTGGAATATGTGACTTATGCACTAAGAAGCGATAAGCACTACTGTTATTTGCATATCCGATGAATATGCAATCTACAGTCTTAGGCCCAATCTTGACCTGCTTTGGCTTGGGTACTTCAACCTTTGCCAAACAACCCCACACCTTAAAATACTTGTAGGTGGGTTTCTTTCCTTTCCATGATTCATATGGAGTTTTGTCCTTACCCTTATGTGGGACTCTGTTAAGAATCGTATTAGCGGTAAGGACGGCTTCTCCCCACATGTTTTGGGGAAGTCCGAAATTGATAAGCAAGGCATTCATCATTTCCTTTAATGTGTGGTTCTTACGTTCCACCACACCGTTTGATTGAGGTGAGTATGGAGTCGTCGTTTGATGAATAATGCCTTCTTGGGCACAGTATTCCTCAAATGGCGCTACATATTCTCCCCCTCTATCGCTACGAATGGATTTAATCCGTAGGCTTAGTTGGTTCTCAACTTCTGCTTTGTAACGTCGGAACGCTTCAAAGGCTTCATCCTTACTTTTTAACAAGTAAAGGTAACAATACCTTGTGCTATCGTCAATGAAAGTCACAAAGTACTTGTTCCCCCCTCTAGTTTGTGCAAACTTCAAATCACATATATCTGTGTAAATAAGTTCTAGAGGAGCCGTATTCCTTTCGACGGATCGAAAAGGAAGCTTGGTAAGTTTTGCCTCTACGCACACCTCACACTTATGTTGAGGGTTTACGTCGATAGACGGCAACAACTCCATCTTTACCAGCCTTTGAATAGACTTGTAGTTAACATGTCCTAATCTATGATGCCATAAATTAGAAGACTCAAGCAAATAAGAAGAATGTTCAACTTTATTTCCTTGACGCAATACAAACATGGCATTCACTTTGAAGAGGCCTTCACAGACGAAGCCTCTCCCTAAAAATGTGCCATTTTTAGTGAGTACAAACTTATTGGATTCAAACACTAGCCTAAAACCAGCATTAACCAATAAAGGTCCAGAAACTAAATTTCTTCTAATTTCTGGGACGTGCATCACTTCCTTCAGAGTGAGTTCCTTGCCGGAAGTCATCTTCAGGACCACCTTTCCAACCCCCAGCACGTCCGAGGAAGCGTTGTTTCCCATGAACAGCTTCTTGTCTGTGACCGGAGTGTACGTGGAGAAGGCATCTTTGTTGGAACAGATGTGTCTTGTTGCACCTGTGTCCACCCACCACTGCATCGGATTCTCAACCAAGTTGGCTTCTAGCACCACTGCCGAGAATTCCTCAATTATGTCATCCAGGAGCGTGTCCTTGACGACGTTTGCTTGCGCCTTGCCTTTCGACTTGGCTTTTTGTTGTTGCTCAGTCTTGAGCTTGCGGCATTCCTTGATCCTATGACCAGGCTTCCTACAGTGATGAAAATTACCTCTGAACATCTCCGCTGCGGGGGCTTTGCCGTCTTTCTGGAACTTCCGCTTCTTGCTTGAGTTCCCTTTGGCCTCGGCCAAATTTGCCTTTGCCTCAGCAGTTTGTCTGCCCCTAGGTAAGGCCTTCTTGTTATCTTCCTGGATTTGCAGTTTGATAACAAGCTCTTCAAAGGTCATCTCCTTTGTCTTGAGTTTCAAGTAACTCATAAACTCATTCCATGAAGGAGGTAACTTTTCAATCAGCGATGCTACCAAAAAAAGCTCGTTTGGTTTCAATCCTTCCAAATCCAGGTGATGTATCATCATTTGGAATTCCTGGACTTGGGACATCATCGCTCATTGGCCCACCATTTGGAATTTCAGAAATTTCCTAACGATGAACTTCTTAGTACCCGCATCTTGTGCGTTGTACTTCTTTTGCTGTTTTTCCCACAGCTCTTTGGCAGTGCCAACGGTGTAATAGACCATGTAGAAAGGATCTGCTAAGCAGTTCAGTATATAATTCTTGCACATGAAATCGCTATGATTCCATGCGTCACGAACCATCTTCATGCCATTAATGACATGGATACCAAGGCCCCCTTCACCCGTTTCATTAGGCGAAGAGTCCATTTCATCTCCAGCTTGTGGAGGATCTTCCGTAAGGAACCAGGCCATGCCCATAATCATAAGTAGAACAAAGATCTTTGTCTTGCCATCTTCTAAATTCGATCCCATGAATTTTTCAGGCGATCATGGTGGTGTGAGGAAGAAGGTGTAGCACCAGCATGGGAAAGCGGCGTTATTCAGCACGCTTTGAATAAAGCGGCAGCGGCGATGAAGCGAAGCGTTGTTATTGCCTTGGCCAAGAGCGATGGCGGAAGGCGAGAACGCGTTGCCTCGAGAGGCATCAGCAGTAGCAGCAACATCGGTCATATTTTCAGCCATGTTATTGCAGTTACCGTAAGCAAATATTATCTTAAATTGTTGATTTTACAAAGGATTGCAGGAAACGGAAAATACAAGTAACTGCAAGTAATTCAAGAACTGAAAATTACAATAGACAACAAAACAGAAATTACAATTTTGTTGAAGAAGAAAAACTGGAAACTGTTTTTGCTGAGTCGAGTGTGGCACTCTGTCCATAAGACAATATTGCCCCGTATGTATCATTTATACGTCCTGGACAATTCGTCTCTCAAGATAAAACAACAATGGAACAATTGAGCAAAGGAAACTCAAGAGCTACCGTGAAGAATATTGAGTAACGAAATGATGCTTGGAAGTTGTAGGAAGAAACTGTTTTTTCTGCTTGTGTATTTTCGTGTATATCAAGTGTTGCTCAACAATGGTGCAAGGGGTGTTTATATAGGTGAGGGAAGGCTGTTGGACTGCCTCCATAACAGCCATTATTGGCCAAATAATGACCATTATGGAGGTAGTAAAGCCAACAAATAAATGGTGAGAAAGACCAACGGATTGGCCATTATAGGAGGAGTAATTCAGCCAAAATAAATGGTTGAATTGAGTGCTTGGCTTGCTCGTCTCACAAATTCGACTTTCTGAAACTTCAGGACCAAATCAGACATCTGAAGAATTTCGATCCAAAGCAGACGGGTCCAAATCGCACAATGAGAAGTACTGGGTCCAAATCGCACAATGAGAACCCCACAAATTTCACAGCCTCACCCTCAAATTCTACACCCGAGAACCCGAGAACCCGAGAACCCGAAGAACCCGAAGAACCCGAAGAACCCGAGAACCCGAGAACCCGAGAACCCGAGAACCCAGACCAGGACGGGCGGGCGGCGGCGCGTGGGCTTTCCTTGAACCGAAACACATCTAGGTCCTCCCTCCTTTAAACACATGGGATACCCCTTGGGGTCCCAAACCCCAAACCAATTTCGAGTCTTATATACACAACAATTCTTTCTTCCTCTACCGATGAGGGAGAATTGATCACACACCACACTTTTCCATGCTTCAAACACCTTACTTCGTGAACCAATATCTCTTTCATTTCTCAATGAAATTCGACGATTCTTGGCCCTACAGTTATCTACGTACTTAGTAGATCATGCATGTGTGAAGAACCGGATTCTCCAATATGCGTAACACTAGTGTTTAAGCCGTTAAAGTTGGTCGGTCGCAACTCCCGCAAAAGGATAATTTCCAACAAAAGATACCTTTATCTGTAGAAAGTCACAAGTCCAACTCCATTTTCAGGTGTTGAAAGTGTTGAATTTTTACAGTACAGTATATATAATAGGCAATACAAAAAGAGTCATTTAGTATAAACTCATTATTCCAACTCCTTTGAAGTGGTTAAAAAGGTTGAGTGATTCTCTGTACCACCAAGTTGTCTAAATAGAAAAATGTGTCAGCAACCTGATAGGAGAGTTGCCATGTCGAGTTCTTACAATAGCATACTGGAGAAATGAGATACAGTGTTAATTAACTTACAAGCTAGAAAGGCATCATTTTGGGATATAAAACAATTAGAAAAACCTTTGATTTAGCGACAGAGAGCTTACCTGTTCAAATTTCAGAATTTTGACGCGGCCTATACCCCTTATAGAGACCAATGCACCAATCTCCAATTGCTCAACCTGCACAACATAGTGGAGATCTCGTTTATTGTGAATTTTATTTGATAATTGTTACAGCAGCAAAGTAAGTAAACTCACTTTCTCTATTGCAACCAAGCAACCGTATCTGGCAGCAAACGATGCTTCTCCTGATGTATCATTGATGGCTATAGGATCTAGAACAAAGTGCACAAACAACTTCTTCTTCTTAAAAAGAGACTGCAGAGAGAAAAAACTATGGTTAATAGAATGTATTGATAATCAAAATGATAACGGTCATGAGAAAAAACTATTGCTTCTTTTCTAATTTTATACCAATAACTCTCTAGGGGTGGGCGTATATCGGTTCATATCGGTTTTGTATCCGAAAAATATGAACCGAATAAAAATCGATTTTTTAAAAAAAAAAACGAATCCAACTTTTTAAAAAAAAAACTATATGTTCAGTTTATATCGCCGAACGTATCGGATTATATCGGTTTTTTCTAGGAGTGGGCAGTGGGCCGGGGCGGGGGATTTTTTGTTTTTTAAAAAAATTGAATTTCTAACACTGAAATTGACATTCACACCTACATTACCACGAAATTTCGACGTTGAAATCTATTGTGTATCGTGAGATGTTTACTAAAGAAAAGGGAAAATTAGAAACCGATTTGGGGGAAAACACAAATTTATTGGGAAAACGGACATTTTCATAAAAATTGGCGGCGCCAAACCGCCTTGCGGCAGTTTTCCCGGCCCCGTCTCGAAAAAATACGCAAAATAAAAAAACAATCAGGTAAAACAGACATCCGAGCGCAGAGTTATAACCATTTAAAGTTTCACCAATTTACAACTACTTTCTCTCCCTACATTTTGTGTCAATGCTTAATCAAGTTCATGCCGCATTCGACTTCCATAAAAGCTTCATAGATTGGCTTCAATGGCTATGATTCAAGAGATAGTAGTAGCCTAAAATAAAAAATAAGATTAATTACAAATTTGCCCCGGTTTTTCGGTTCGGTTCATCCCCAAAATTAAAGAACCGAACCGAACCGAATCATTTAATCCTGATTCGGTTCGGTTTTTTAAAAAATCGGCTTTAAAAAAAAAAAAAACGAACGGCGGTTCGGTTTTTTCGGTTCTCCTGATTTTTTGCCCACCCCTATAACTCTCTCATGAACAGATAGCTGCGGTGATCTAAAGTATCTACGATCGAAGCACGTTGTGCAGGTGATCAAATAGTAAGAAAATTGTTTTTGAAGCAATCATTAATGCAGAGAGCTCACAGCTTATTTATGATAGTTATGTAGGCATAAGCAATGAGTTATTCGTGTACATACACAGATTAATTTGAGGATTATAGAAAGAAAAAAAAGGGACAGCCCGGTGCACTGAGCTCTCGCTACGAGCGAGGTCAAGGGAAGGGCGGACCACAAGAAAGGGTCTATTGTAGAATTATAGAATGTTAAGAAATTACTAAGCCATTATCCTTAGCTTCTTGAAGATGAAAAAGTTTATGTATGTTGTACCTCCTCTAAGAGCGCCAAGTATCTTGCTTCATACAAATGTAGTGTCTTTGTCTCTGAAGGAACTAATACCTGCATAACAAATAGTGACTGTCTTTAGCTTGAGCTTTCTATTGCTTGCAAAATTTGACCAACAAAATGCAAAATCTCAGTACTTAACCTCTCAAATTTACTCCAATTTTTTTTCATAGCTTTAATATATACTCAAGAAACGACCACACAAATAGATAAGCAAGAAAACCCAAAAATGAAAGAAAAAGAGAAACCCAAATGAGGAAAATACCAGAAAACAGTAAAGTAATGTTGACCTGTTCAATAGGGAAAGGAAGAAGCGGAAGCTCTGAGGAGGAAGCACGAGTCACAAAACGGCAGCGTTTCTGAAGAGAATGAAATGGAACAGAAGAGAAGGGAGTGGAGATGGAGTGCAGAAATGGTGATGCTGATGTCTGAGGAAAGGATAAGCTCACATTCATCATCACTGTCTCTCCTCCAGTGTTTCACCTATTGAAAATGAAGTACGAAGAACCGTTATACTACCTTCTCTCGAATTTAATTTCTATCTATAAATAAAATAGTTCGTCTAGAGGATAATTAAACATAATTATTTATAATAAGTAAAATTAATTATCAATCAAATATAGTCTTAATATGCAAGTTGTGCGTGTCCCTCCTAAACATTTAAAAGTAACATAAATATATTCAAAACATGTGTTTGCATTAAAATTTTTAAAAAGTTGGAAGTACCATAACGATAAAGATTAATTATATTTAGGGGTTTATTTCACTCTAGTGATTGTTTTTTCAGTTTGTTTTAAGAATCATCGGGCAATCTAATCTATGAAATTTGGCTTAACTTCATTATCTTCTCCAAAGTAGCTCACAGTTACATTTTTTTTTTAATTCTGATTCGACTTCGACCTCTTGTATCCAAGAACATTTCCTCTTGTACAGATGATTTTGTGGGTCGGCAAAAAGCTAGAACACAGTTAAATAACTCCTCTTTTTTATGCAACAATACAGTGAAAACTCAGAGAACACGCAACTAGAATGAAATAATTGCACATACAGTAACTTGGCTTTTTTCTCGAGAAGTATTATTTTCCTGAAATTTGAGAGGAATTTTTTAGTCCCAAGGGTATATATATAGTTATATAATGTTTATACATTGTTATACAAAGCATATATATTATTTATAAATTATATATTATGTATAAGAATGTATACGTAATGCAATCCTTAGTTGCCTGAAGATTGTCTATTTGGAATCAAGGTCATGAAATCCAAACATCACGAGGGTTGCACATAAAGATAGGCGCTCATGAGCATGTATTAGCACCATCCTGAGGATCCCAAGTGTGAAAGATTGCATAGGAAGGCGAAACAACGAAGAATGGTGAGAATGACACCATCTGTGAATCGCAAATGATGTCACAGATGGAGCATGCAAGCCGCGTGTTGAGCCAAGAGGTCGCAGAAGCTAAGGGTGCTGAAGAACATGACCTGCGAATTGTAAATCATGCCACAGACAATGTTTGTGATTCGCAGGTGAATAGCGGACTGTGACAGCTCAGTGTTTTGACTATTTTTATAATCCAAGAGTGTCACTTTTGGGCCTATTATGTAATAACTTAGTCTTGGATTATAGATAGGAAGCCTAAGTCATTTCATTCCGAAGACTATTTTGAATATTGATATTGTGATACTCTATTGAGTGTTTGAGGGCTTATCAAAGTCATTGATTGATGCTTTGAGAGGATTGATTTCTAGGGACATTAGAGCCATATTGGTCATCCTAAGAGATTTGATGCTTGTTTGTCTAATCAATTGTGGGTTTTGGCTAATTTAGAGTCTTAGTTCTCAATTGTTAACTTTCTTGTGTCAATCTATCTATCTTTCTTTCCTTGTATTTTCTTTTCTGTGTTTGATATTGTATTCATTGGTATCAGAGTTGAGCTTAGATTTATTTCTATAAGTCTAGTCTTGGGTTTGTTACTACAAAAAAATAAAAATAAAAATAAAAAGTTTTCTATCGAAAAAATAAAAAATCCCAAAAATAGTGTTTGTTAGTTGATTCTAGCACTATATTTGAGTTCCTTAGTGTTAGAAGAGTCCAAATCTCAATTTCAGGTCATTTTGAGTCATCTACCATTGTTGAAGCTTGAAGGTTTAAGAACTTGAAAGTGGGTTTGGTTGAAGAAGGGGGAATTGAAGCTTAGAAACTATTGGACTTTGTTCTCCTATTGAAGAAGGGTTGAAATCTGAATTTTGGTACAATTCAAATTGAAGAAGATTTGAAGGCCTGAAAATTTTTGAATCTTCAAGGTGTTCCTGAAGACCTTCAAGGTGTTCTTGAGGAAGAAGAAGCAAAAAGGTACCCTTTGATCTTCAAAAACCTAATTTCAAGGTGAAAATGTGTTTTTGGGACAAAAGATAAAAAAATATATGAAAAAATGGGCTTAAGTGATTAGAATAATGAGAAAAAGACTTAGAGCACGAATCCCCAGACGTCACAAAGTTGCGCACTGAAAGCACAACCTGCGAATCGCAGACCTTGACAGAAAGTTTGCAATGTTGCTTGCATAATATGTGATTCACATATTGAATAGCAGATATTGTCTGCGAATCTCAGACTGTGCACAGTGAATAGCGGATCGTGCTTTTTTCAGGTTTTGACTCAAAATTTCCTTTCGTTTCGATTTCTTTAATCATCTAAGCTAGTTAACTCTTGTAATTGATCATACTAAGAGGTTAATATGGTTCTTGAACGTATATTATCTTTCGAGCTATTTCTTTTCGTTTTTTTCTCATTTTACTTCATCCACAACTTCTTGATTCAAGTCTGTTAGTTTGAATTGAGTCATTTGTTCTTCGAGTCGAACAAGAATCCATTCTGGCCAAAAGTAGCAACTAGGTTGTGACTCATGTGATTAAATATAGTGTAATCATTGGCCGAGACAATTTGTGAGACAATCTATGGTGCGCACATTCGAGTGTTTGTGAGATTGTTTTCACTAACCTAACATATTTGTTTGTTTTGTTGAGTGTCTTAAATAGATACCATGGAAAAAAATGGAGATGAAACACAAGTTTTCAATGGGGAACCAACTATGCGTGAAATGATGAGTGTGTTGGCATCCACTAATCGTCAGATGAGTAGTTTGGATGCGAGATAGGGGAATGTTGAAGAGAGGACTAGACATGTGTCCTTAACTCATCAGTTCGTTATTAAGGGCACACAAGTGGGGTGCTTCATGACTCTTCACCCACTTTATCACCCGAAATGCTTCACCGAATGTGTAACCCCACTCCAAAAAATACCACACCAACACCTCAACAAAATGAACCACCAAATGAACCTTTACTACACGAACACCTTCCAAATGTCCAACCACCACTATGAAATGTCCAACCAATGGGTGATGAGTTTCAAGAAGAAATAGAAGGATTGGGTGAAAGGTATGCCAACCAAATGAGGGGACAATATATGCAATTCCAAGGTCCCATCGATGATGAGACGGAAGAAATAGTCATATTCCTCAAATGGAAAGGCAATGAGGGTATCAAGACCGTTATGGGTATCAAGGTCATGAATACCAAGGTGATGAATATGGTGAAGATAAATATGGGAACCATGCGAAAATTGACGGTCGAGACACAAGTCTCAACTCCATTAAGATCACTCTTCCATCTTTCAAAGGAGGAAGTGATCCCAATGTGTTCCTTTATTGGGTGATGCAATATAATCGGATCTTCCTAACCAACGAGATGTCCAAGGTGAGAAATTCGTCTTATGCCATTGCTCACTTAGAAGGATTTGACTTTACATTGTGGGAAACTCAGGTGAAAGCAAAGAGATTGTATGGACTTGCTCTCACTCCTATTTGGGAAGAATTAAAGGTCATCTTGAGACGCAAGTATGTCACCGACCGCTACAAACAAGAGCAACTCAAGAAGGTGTATACTTTGAAGCAAAACCTCAAAAGTGTGGAAGAATATTATGATGAGTTCCAACTTGTAAAGATGTGGATCGACTTTGATAAAGATCCAATGAATGCCATGACTAAGTTCCGAACTGGATTGAATAGAGAAATTGCTTCTCAAATGAGGCTCCACAATGACCGCAACATAGATGAAACTCTTGAAGCGACAATTGAGATTGAGATGAGGGTCAAAGAAGGGAAGGCATTTGAATCTAAAGGGTACTCAACTTCATGGAACAAAAACAATAAAGGGGGAACTTTTTCTCCAATAGGCAAATGAGCAAGGTGCAATGCAAGAGTCCAAGAAGACCTTTGAAAGAAATAATTAAAGTGCGAAAAATCTGCCAAAGAATGCTCCGAAAGAAGAATGTAAGCCTACTACACATCTCCATTATTTTAAATGTCAAGGATTTGGTCACAAGATAAGTGAGTGTCCCAATCGGAGGGAATTCATTGTAAGGATTGAGGATTCTTGGGTGATGAGAAGGAATATAAGTATGAGGGGGATGAAGAAGAGGAGAACCAAGAGAGTGATGAACTTAGGAATGATGGAGAAGATGAGTAAGATGATAGAAAATGTGATGGGGGTATTACCGTGCCATGTGGGTTAACGAAAATGGTCTTGTTATGCAAGGCTAAGCCTCAATAGGAGAGATCACGATGACAAACTATGTAGAACGGAGAGCCATGATAAGCACAGTTATGGATGACACCAAGTCAAAAGGAAAATCTCTTCCATTCTAAATGTGTCGTCATGGGGGAATGTATGTGCCTTGATCATTGATGGTGGGAGTTGTATTAATGTGGAAAGTACTACTTTGGTGAACTTCTTAAATCTTGCCACCACTAAACTTACTATCCCTTACAAACTCCAATGGTCGAGTGAACGAGTAGGGTTGTGTCACGACCCAAACCGGAGGGCCGCGATGGGCACCTGGACCTCACCTACCGGGTACCACTAATCACACAGTCAATGTCTAATCATAATTAAACACGGCCACCAGGATCGTTACCCAGTATCCTACCGACATGTGAAAATGGTATATAAAAAAATAGCTATGTGAAATCTTAATCAGAAAACCAAATTACATACAAATATACATCCCAAAGGCCGACAAGGCCATACAAGACTACTACACACAGAATACCCGTCTACAAGCCTCTAAGATAGTACAGGACATCAAAAGGTCGGGACAGGGCCTCGCCATACCCATATATATATACAAGCAAAAATATATCGTACCAAGACTAGATCGACACTCCGAAATAAGGGGAGTGCTCCAAAATCCGCTGAGTCAGCAACCTACTAACTTGGATCATCGTCCTGTCTACGTGAACCTGAGGGCATGAAACGCAGTGTCCCCTGACAAAAGGGATGTCAGTACGACTGATGTACCAAGTATGTCAGGCATAGAAAATATCATCACAGAGATACAAAATAATCTGAAACAGAGACAGTCGACAAAGCTAGCTAATAGAAACAGCTGACCAGCAGTAAATGCCCCTGAGGGTCCTAATACATATGCATAAATGTCATGCACGATGCAAATGCAGTATGCATATATATATATATATATATATATATATATATATTGCGGAACGTGCAATCCGATCCAATATATTATATATATTTATATGTTGCGGAACGTGCAACCCGATCCAATATATTATATATATGTGTATGTTGCGGAACTTGCAATCCGGTCTAATATATTATATATATGTGTATATTGCGGAACGTGCAACCCGATCCAATATATTATATGTGTATATGTATGTTGCGGAACGTGTAACCCGATCCAATATATTATATGTGTATATGCAAGAATGACAATGAGACATTCTGAACTTATCGGATGACATAATATCCTTGTACCTTCGGCTAACATTGAGAATATTAACTTCCCCATATATCTCAAATAAGGATTTAGAAATATATTTAGGCATGTTTTTAACAAAGGAATCAATAACATAAATATTCTTAACTACAAAGAGTAGAATAATTTTATGGAACAATATTACGGTTACGTTTCGTACATAGAACATGTCAAAAGAAAGAAATAATTTGTCTTAACATACCTCAATTTATGATCTTGGAAATAGTTGTGATGGGTTAATCTCCCTTAAACCTTAATCTCAATTCCAAGCTTAGAGGTAGAATACACGTTACTGCATGTACACCTTACCTTGTGCTATGCCTAAAGTAAATGAGAAGATTTTCCCTAATTTTTGGCTCTATATTCGTAAGACAAAAGGAGCATTGGTTGAATATTTGGTGGAAGATTACGTTTTGACAGTAGATAGTTTAATCCCTTTTAACTGTTAATAAATGAGACAATGATTCCCCCCTAAACACATGTCCTTCTCCTAACTTAATGTAATGCTACCCCATATCTATCTATTAACACATAACATCCCCCTAATTTTACATGCATATTAGTGGATATGTTGTCACTTAGTGTGTGTGTAAAATTCACACACGTAATGTTCCCATTAAACTTGTCCCCCCCTCTCCCCACTAACATTTATTAATTAATCCCACAATTAATCAATCACATACATAACTAATTTTGTGATCCCAATTCACTTAAATCTTAATGACTTAAATGACATTCATATACTCAATGTCATAATTTTGTGATATGACACTAGTCCATAACCTCTTTGGGGATATACAACTATTATTATTAATCCCTATCGTCACACTTAGTAAGTCCTAAATTATTTCAGGACTACATTATTTTATATACTAATCTCTTTATTTGCATACGTGAGTATGACATAAATTCCCTGAAGTTTGGGTCTACTTGCCTACGTTTAGGTGCCTAAACCATCGCCCAAAATTACGGAATGTTATAGGTTGAAGGTGCATTATCAAGTCTTGATCAAGTTCAAAATTGGTGAATATCACGATGAGGTCTTGTGTGATGTGGTACCTAGGAAAGCATGCCATATCTTACTTGGAAGGCCTTGTCAATATGATCAAGCACAAGGCATGATGGGAGGTCCAACCAGTATTTACTTGTGCAAGATGGGTGCAAGTATGTTTTATATCCTATGATACCTTTGCAAGTTAGTGAAACTTATCAATGGATGAAGGAGTTAAATGAAATGAGAAATGGTAAGAACAAAGGTAGTGACTAAGAAGAGCCCAATGGATAAGATGACTCTTTTGACGAGATTGATGAAGTTGAGGAGCAAAGTGGGGTGGTCCCTATCATGCATCGGGACTACTCTTTACCATTTAAAGAGCTAACCTCATTTTTGTCTAGTTGTACTTCTTCTATCTTGCAAGGGTATGATGATGAGGAGATACCACACAAGTCGGACCATCGAAGCAATCCAATGTACCATTTGAATGAATGACAAAGTAAACCATTTTCTCATAGTACTCCTACTTCTAATTTGGATGAAAATTTGAGTGTGAGTGATTGTTTGTCTTGCATTGAGCTTAATGTACTTCCTACTATTGGAAGATGTGATTTGAAAAATAATCCTCATCTAATTGAGAGTGATACCACATGCTTTGACGATTCCATATCTAGTAGTTATTCTCTCTCTAGTGATAATGCCTTATTTGATGACGATGAGATCATTTCTAGTGACTTGCCTAGTGGTTTGGTATGTGATGATGTTGATGTAACTTCTTTTAGTGGCTACAAAATCTATGATAACCCATTTTGGGATATTGATCAATCTACCCTTGGTGAAGATTCCTTGTTGAGGTATTGTCTTTCGCTTTTAGAGGTGGATGGTTTTAACAGGGTTATGAGTATGCCAAGGAAGGATGCACCGCAAGTTAATGGGGTAATTGACTTGCTTGACTATTTGCAAAATTCTAGTAGTGATCCTTCTACCTCTAGTGTCCATAATTGTGAGTCTTTGTATGATGCCTCACCTATTAATGGTGATGGTATTCGTGCATGTCTTCATTCAAGTGACCCCTTCAACTATGATCCATTTTTTTTTTATAAAAATACTAGTGAGGGAATCTTTTGTGGTGAAAAGAGTGTAGTGTCATATTTGAGTAGTCATACGTTGATAAAGAAACAAGGCTTTGATGTTGTGAGTGATTTTTTTGATGGCTACATTTATGTTATGACATTGGTAGATACTTTCCGTACCACTTTGTTTTCTTGTGAGGTCCCTTATACATGTGATGAGGCTTTTGTGTCCACTGGGGATTTTATACCTGAGTTTGAACTAAGAGACAATTTCCTCTACTATTTGTTTATTTATGATGATTGTCATGGTGAGATGATCCTCGCGGATCTCTCGTACTAATGAATCTTGTAGTGGTGGCATGTTGTCTTCTTGTTGGATGTGTGTAGGTGACCTCATAAATTTGAGGACAAATTTCTTTCAAAAAGAGGAGAATGATGCAATCCTAGTTTTCTCAAGATCGTCTATGTGGAGTTAAGGCCATAAACTCCAAACATCACGAGGGTTGCACATGAAGATAGGTGCTCGTGAGCATGCATTAACACCATTCCAAGCATCTCAAGTATGGAAGAGTGCATGGGAAGGAGAATTAGTGAAGAATAGTGAGAATGACACCATCTGTGAATCGCAAATAATAATACAGATGGAGCATACGAGCTGCAGGTTGAGCCAATAGATTGCAGAAGCTGAGGGTGCTGAAGAACATGACATGCGAATCGCGGATCATGCCACAGACAATGTCCAGGATTCGCAGGTGAATAGCAGACTGTGACAACTCAATGTTTTGGTTATTTTTGCAATTCAAGAGTGTCACTTTTGGACCTCATGTGTAATAACTTAATCCTAGACTATAAATAGGAAGCCTGAGTCATTTCATTTCGAATACTATTTTGAATGTTGATATTGTGATACTCTATTGAGAGTTTGAGGACTTATTGAAGCCATTGATTGAACCTTGCTTTGAGATGATTGGTTTCTAGGGACATTAGAGTCCTATTGATCATCCTAAGAGATTTGGTGCTTGTTTGTCTAATCAATTGTGGGTTTTGGCTAATCTAGAGCCTCAATTCTCAATTATTGGCTTTCTTGTGTCAATCTATCTTTCTTTCCTTGCATTTCCTTTTCTGCATTTGATATTGTATCAATATATAATGTATAATATTGTATAAGGATGTATATGAAAAGTTACAAAAAAGTTGTGCAATTTTTATATTGCTATAGATTATATATATATATATATATATATATATATATATATATATATATATATACATCGATGACACAGTGACTACATGACTGTAAACTAGATGTGTGGGCTACATATAAGGGTTGTTTCCCCTATTACAAAGTTGTGTATGATCGTTTACCATCAATTGAAACTTTTTACCCACATTTTACAAGAGTGCTAAAACTTTTAACTATATTATATTTATAGGATATAAAATGATAGGCTTTAAATCAAATCCTACAAAAATTAGGAAAAATGTTGTCATTGGCGCCGCATCTTCCTAACTTCCAATAATCTTTTGAAACAGTGCTGCATGAGCAGTATTGACAAAAAGGACTGATATTTCCCCCAACTTGTAGCCTTGATAGTGAATCTACAACTGTATTATCTCTTCCCTTCTTATACTCAACGGAAAAATCAAACTGCATTATCTTGGAAATCCATTTCAACTAAAAACCTATGTGCAACTTCTGCTCTAATAGGAACTTATACTCAATGGAACTTTTTCCATTTCAATTGAAACTTTTAACCATATTTTATAAGAGTGCTAAAACTTGTAACTATATTCTATTTATAGGATACAAAATGACATAGGCTTTAAAATCAAATCCTACAAAAATCAGGAAAAATATTATCGTTGGCGCTGCATCTTCCTAACTTCCAATAATCTTTTGGAACAGTGCTACACCAGCAGTATTGACAAAAAGGACTGATATTTTCCCCAACTGGTAGCCTTGACAGTGAATCTGCAGCTGTATTATCTTGAAAATCCATTTCAACTGAGACCCTGTGTGAAACTTCTGCTCTAACAAGAACTTTAGAGCCTTTTGATCTGTTCTTACCAAGAAGTGTCTTCCTCTGAGTTATTGGGTCCATTTATTGATGGCCAGGACCAATGCCAAGAGCTCTTTGTCATAAACAGACAAGGGCAAATGTTTTGGTGATAGGCTCTTGTTATTGTATGTTATGGGATGACCTTGTTGCAGCAACACTGCTCCAATACCTAGATCAAATGCATCAGTCTCAACTATAAATTGTTGAGAATTGTCAGGAAGGGCTAGTACTGGAGATGTGGTAAGAGAAATCTTCAGTTGTTCAAGTGCTACAGTTGCCTTATCATCCCAATGAAAGACATCTTTCTTCAACAGTTAGTTAAAGGCCTACTAATGAGTCCATACCCTTTGATAAACCTCATGTAGTAACCCTCTAATCTATTTTAAGGTGTTGGGAATGAGCCAGTCCTGAACTGCAGAAATCTTCTTAGGATCTGTAGACACTCCCTTAGCATAGATAAAATGACCAAGATACTCAATTCTGCTGGCACCAAAAGAACACTTTGACATCCTTACAAACAGGCTATGGGCCTTACGAATGTCAAATGTGATCCTGAGGTGTGTTAAGTGTTCCTCAATGCTGCTAAAGACCAAAATATCATCAAAAAACACAAGGATAAACTTCCCTACATATTTCTTGAAAATGTAATTCATCGGACATTGAAAGCAAGACGGAGCATTGGTGAGGCCAAATGGCATAACTAGATACTCATAATGGTCTGAATGAGTTCTTAATGTTGTTTTGGCCACATCATCTGAGTCCACTCTTATTTGATGATAACCAGATCTTAAGTCAAGCTTTGTATAAATCCTTGGATCCTCTTAATTCATCCAGTAATTCATCTATGACAGGAATAGGGAAGTTATCCTTAATTGTCAACTTGTTCAGGGCCCTATAATCCACACATAGCCTCCAAGATCCATCATTCTTGTTAACCAAAACCACAGGACTAGCATAAGGACTGGAACTAGGCTGTATAATGCCTTGTTCAAGCATCTCCTCACTCAACCTCTCAATGATATCCATATGAGCAGAGGAGTACCTGTAACGTTTGAGGTTAATGGGATTGCTATTTGTAGTGAGTGTGATCTTGTGATCAAAAGGACCTTTGATTGGTGGTAAGCCAGTAGGTTCAACAAATAACATATCATATTTAGCTGAGAGATTCTGAATTCCTGAATCTATAAGCTGCTCTTCTGGGGTTTGAAGTTCATCTGTGGGAACTACCTTAACCATAAACAATCAAGCTTCACATTAAACCATCTTGTCCAAGGATCTAGCATCTACTGTATTCAACTTGCTGAATTCCCCCATTAACAAATGATCTTTTCCCTTATATCTGAACTTCATGGTCAATTCACTAAAGTTCATAATAATATCCCAAAGTGTGACTAACCACTGCACTCCTAACACCACATCACAAGATCCCAATGGAAGGATTAACATATCAGACTTGAATGTAGTACCATACATTAGCCAGTTGAATCCCTTACACAACTTGTCAGTAGGAATAGTGCTACCATCAACCCCTTTTAACATTCTGAGAGTTGAAAGTTTCTAATCGGGAAGACCATTTCTCTGCAATTCTAGAGTCAATAAAATTGTGTGTGTTTCCTGAGTCCACAAGCATATTAATTGGCATCAATTCAGTGCAACAAGTCACTCTCAAGGTTTGGAAATCAGCAATCCCATTCAATGCATTAAATGAGATTGCACAAGTTTATCCTTCAGGAACAACATCAGCTAAAGGTTCAACCTTTTCCACTCCAATCTCCATTCCAACCCCACCTCATTCCAACAGATATAGTTGTTGATCTGTGGTATCATGGTTATTATCCAGATTTTCATGCCCTTCTTCTAATTCCAACAAGTAAAACTATTTGTTAGACTTGCATTTATGGCCAGGAAAGACTTCTCATCACAAAAGTAGCATAACCCCTTGAGTCTTTTCTCATTTAACTCAGTAGGAGTTAGCCTTGGAAAATATGTTATGAACCTGATGGGTGAGATTCGTAGCATCTCTATTACCAGTTTGTCCAGGAGACTTAACAACATTAGTTTGGAAACTAGCTTGAAAACGAGCTTGGCCTGAAGAACCTGCTGGTGTGTGGCCACTAAGTCCCAGAATACGAAAAGGGCCACTAGTAGGTGAGTGATCGTCTACCCCATCTCGATAAGCAATAGCCTTCTTTTTATTCACCAGAGTTTCTTTCAGTTCATTCATGGCTTTATCTCTTGATTCCTCTAGCTGGTCTTGCCTCATAGTGAGGTTGGCCAAATCTAAAGATATTTGAGCTAAAGCATCAGTGATAGTTTGAAAATTAGATGTCATTTCACAAGTGTGAGGAGGCTGCTCTGACACCAAATATTGCCTATTGAATTCGAGCAGAAACAATGGAGGAAAACAATGAAATAGTGAAAGGAAAACTACAAGCTAAGCTAGGCTGAATTAAGAGATATACATTGAATAATGAGCAAATAACCAGTACAAGGAATATATAGGAATTATAGCTAGCATATGAACTGCTAAAAAGGATGATAACAAGGATCAAAATATCGTAAAATACCTTGCTCTGTAACAAACTTTGCAGAGGACTGAATCTACTCAACAAGGGGAAACCTTGGAGGCTTAATTGAAAATAATAAAACTCCTAACTTAAGAACTTAAGGGGCTAAACTAACTCGATTCAAGACTTGTTTTTATTTACCTAGCAACGGCTACGTACCACTGCGCAAGCAGTACATAACTCTTTTGGCATATGCATCACCATTTTTATGACCTTTCAATTTCTAAACTCCTCGTTATTAGTGCTAATGAATCAGCAGAACAAGAAGAATCAAAATGATCTTTGTTTAATTAGCATCTTCATCATCATAATTAACAAACTATGGCCGGAAAATTAATTCGTTATAATTTTCTATACATTTTTACATGCTTCATCTTCTTTGCTACTGTTTATCACCATTTTCCTTACAATGATTTTTCTGTTGTTTCCGATCACTTTCACTCGACCATTATCACTTCCTCCATAGCCAATGTTGTTCTTCATGAAAATTTCCCCTCTTCATTCTCAATTATGTCTGTTTCTATTCTCATGCCGGATTTAGAAATCTACGTCATTGTTTTACCTGATTACCCACTCTACAAACCCATCTTCATGATTCTATTTTTCTCTGTGTTTTTTTATACCGGAGAGGAATCTCCAACGGTTTTCACTGGAGAGCCTCCATTTCAGGCACGGTCTATTTTTAAGTGCAATTTTCCAGGCCGGGCTCACCAGAATTTGCCTTTTAAACTGCCCAAGTTGAGGAGCTCTTCGATAATGTTTTGCCGGAGCTATAATGGTGAACTTTTTTGGTGTATGATTCTATCGTTTTATTCGTTAAAAGGTTGAACAAACGCTGAGGTTTTTGGACGGGTTCTTTGTTTTGGTTCCTTTTTAGTGTTCTAAATCTAACTCATTCCGGTGATGACTGAGAAATCGATGAGTGATTTTTTTAAAGTTGGATCGGGTTTGGGTAAGGTCGAGTAAAACATAATGGGTGGACTGATTTTTAAAATAAAAATGTAATTTTTAATCTAAAAAATCGCTAAATAATTTTTAATTCAGTAAATATATATATGTTAACCAAAAAGACAAATATGCACCATTTATCTACGACAAGGGTATTTGTGCCCCACATTTTTAAAGAAAAGTATATCTACTCTAAATCTCAAAGTTTAGAGGTATATTTGTTCCTTTTCCCTAAAATGAATAATGATGAAAATTAAATTTGAAATATTTCACTTTGGGAAAAGGGAGATCAAGGGTGTCGAATCAATAGAGTAATTTCAACCTAAATTCGTAAGGTAACAATTCTCTAACACCCAAAAATGACCATGCTTGAATTTGGTACTCCCTCTATTCTAATTTATGTGGCATAGTTTAGATTTAGAGAGTCAAATACAACAACATAATGAATCGAGGATCAATAAATTATTTTATTTTTAATACTCACATAACACTAAAAATATAAATATATAAATCTAATAAGGCCTTTAGATTGTGCGATGAGCATGCATTGACTAGTATCGACCACTGATTTTACTAAATTGTGACTGAATTTGTGTTTTGAAGCTTTGGGTATGTTTGTATACCTATTTGATACTTGTCGAGATGGTTTGGTGGAATATTGGGTGGGGGTAGGTATTTCGGTACATGATGAGCTATATAGTTGTTGCGAATTTTTGCAGAGTCCGATGAAGCCGCAAATGCGAAAGCCTAATTGCAAATTTGATGCCACACATGTGGACAGTCGATCACAAAATGTGAAGGGGGTGCGCTAGAGGGAAGGGTAGCTCGTATTTTCAATATGTGACGCCATGATTGCAAAACGATGTCGTTGGCCTAACAAAAAGAATTCCTCAATTTCCGATTGCAATGCGACAACATCTGGTATAAAATAAATAATGATGGAAATTGAATTTGAAATATTTCACTTTGGGAAAAAGTTGATCAAGGGTGTCGAATCAATAGAGTAATTTCAACCTAAATTCGTAAGGTAGCAATTCTCTTAACATACAAAAATGACCATGCTTGAATTTGGTACTCCCTCTATTCTAATTTATGTGGCATAGTTTAGATTTCGAGAGTCAAATACAATAACATAATGAATCGAGGATCAATAAATTATTTTATTTTTAATACTCACATAACACTAAAATTATAAATATATAAATCTAATAAGGCCTTTAGACTGCGCGACGAGCATGCAAATTGACTAGTATCGACTAGGGATGGAAACAGATCGGATCTGGACCTGATCCTACTAGATCCAGATCCAGATCCATTTTTCATACTTGGATTCAGATCCATCGGGTCCATAAAAATCAGATCCAAATCCGGATCTACATGTAATTTTTTTTGGCTTGAATAATATTCCCACATGTTGAAACTTTTATGACAAAATGAAACGCAATCTGATTGAAAAAAATGATTGAGTTCATTCAATCAACCTACACAAACATGATACCATTCTTTCAAAATACTGAACAAAGTTTTAGCATCACAAGAAAATAAAGACGATTGACTTCATTAGTGATCTTTGAGCAGTTGCAACTTTGAGCTAATTTTTGGAGGCTTTAGTGATGCTCCACTTGTAGTTCTACTGATTGACTTCATTAAACAACATAAAACAATGTCAGTCATATATCAAAAGTCCCAGTTTTTTTTTGCTGATCAAACAAACGAGAGAAAGATACTTAAAGCTTATGGCTAGCAGATTCAAGAAAGGAAAATTTAAAGAAGAGTGATAATTTTTTCTTTTAATAGAAATGAAAATATGGAAAACTGCAGAGAGCATATAGGTAAAAGAAATGAAACTTCAAGGATAAATTACGTGGCTGTGTGACTTGTGCCTTATCCTGGTTCAACCCTTTACCCAATACATAAATTATGAAAAAAATTAAGAAAATACTTATAAAATTAAATTCTAGGTTATGGATATATTTAATAAAAAATGGATCCACTGATAGGATCTGGACCGGATACGGATCTCAAATACAAGATCCAGATCCAGATTTGGTCTATCAGAAATGGATCCGGGTCTGATCCAAATCCGTCGGGTCCAAATTTTGCAGATCCATATCCTATAAAACGGATCTGGATCCATCGGATCCGGACCGGGTCCAAGATCCACTGCCATCTCTAGTATCGACCACTAATTTTACTAAATTGTGACTGAATTTGTGTTTTAAAGCTTTGGGTATGTTTGTGTACTTGTCGAGATGGTTTGGTGGAAAATTGGGGGGGGGGTAGGTATTTCGGCACATGATGAGCTATATAGTTGTTGCGAATTTTTGCAGAGTCCGATGAAGCCGCAAATGCAAAAGCCTAATTGCAAATTCGATGCCACACATGTGGACAGTCGATCACAAAATATGAAGGGGGATGCGCTGGAGTGAAGGGTAGCTCGCATTTTCAATATGTGACGCCATAATTGCAAAACGATGTCGTTGGCCCAACAAAAAGAATTCCTCTATTTGCGATTGCAATGCGACAACATCCGGTATAAAATAAATAATGATGGAAATTGAATTTGAAATATTTCACTTTGGGAAAAAGTTGATCAAAGGTGTCGAATCAATTGAGTAATTTCAACCTAAATTTAAGGTAACAATTCTCTAACACCAAAAAATGACCATGCTTGAATTTGGTACTCACTCTATTCTAATTTATGTGGCATAGTTTAGATTTCGAGAGTCAAATACAACAACATAATGAATCGAGGATCAATAAATTATTTTATTTTTAATACTCACATAACACTAAAAATATAAATATATAAATCTAATAAGGCCTTTAGACCGCGCGACGAGCATGCAAATTGACTAGTATCGACCACTAATTTTACTAAATTGTGACTGAATTTGTGTTTTGAAGCTTTGGGTATGTTTGTATACCTATTTGATACTTGTCGAGATGGATTTGGTGGAATTTTGGGGGGGGGGTAGGTATTTCGGTACATGATGAGCTATATAGTTGTTACGAATTTTTGCAGAGTCCGGTGAAGCCGCAAATGCGAAAGCCTAATTGCAAATTCGATGCCACACATCTGGACAATCGATCACAAAATGTGAAGGGGGATGCGCTGGAGGGAAGGGTAGCTCGTATTTTCAATACGTGATGCCATGATTGCAAAAACGATGTCGTTGGCCCAACAAAAAGAATTCCTCAATTTGCGATTGCAATGCGACAATATCCGATATAAAATAAATAATGATGGAAATTAAATTTGAAATATTTCACTTTGGGAAAAAGTTGATCAAGGGTGTCGAATCAATAGAGTAATTTCAACCTAAATTAGTAAGGTAACAATTCTTTAATACACTAAAATGACCATGCTTGAATTTTGTACTTTCTCCGTCTCAATTTATGTGGCATAATTTGAATTTTGAGAGTCAATCCTGTTAGTTTGACCGTGTATTTGGACAAAGAATTTTTAAATTTTTGACACAAAATTTACATAATGAAAACTACGTGAAAAATATTATATGTTACAATAATTGACAATTCAAAATATTTTAAAAATATAAGAAAAATTATGGTCAAAGAAAATTTATTTGAATCTCGAAATTTACAAGATGTCACATAAATTAGGACGGAAGAAATATTATTTTGACCATTAAATCTTGAGTTTTTAATGCCTACATGGGTGAAGTTGACCTAACTTTCAAATAGGTAATTTGAAGATTTGACTTAGCAACTGAGGTCAAAATTGAAACTTGATCACGAAATTGGACCGACAAGTTTATGAGTAACTTGTTCATATAATTAATTTGTAGATTTGATCGAGTGGACCAAAGATTGACTTTTGAAGGGTTAACATGGTCTAAACGAAGTATAACTTATTGACACTTCTCGAGTTTTATTAATTCAAACAAATCACCATTTAATTAATTATGGTGGGTTTGAACACCTTATAAACTAAATAATGCAAAAATTAACTTCATTTTGTGATTTATTAACTTATTAGACTTTATGTAAGAGTTCTAAATAATTCTAAGAGGAAGGTGTTAAGAATTTCTTAAAAATCTGTTACGTATAATTAACTTGTCAAAACTTAGATGAATATAGAGTTTTGATAAAAAAATAATATTTAAAATGTTTCATAAGATCTAAAAGAAGGTAATTCATAACTAAGCATTACTTGTAGACTAGATGAACTATCAATTTTAAAACGAAATTTGGGCTTTTTTTTTTTTAAAAAAAAGAGATTAAAATGTGTATTAATTAGCTATAAACTAGCAATAAGAGTGTAATTTGATACATGTATATCATACATTCTTTTGGTTTGCTTAAACCAAAGGGAGCAAATTTATATTTTCTAAACAATAAGGGGTAAACTTGGAATAGAATCGAAGTTTCCCTTTGAGACTTGCAATCAATTGACAAACAGCGGCAAAGCAAAGTGGATCAATTGAAACAAAGATTCGTATAAGAAATGGATGGACCACCAGAGAATGATGTTTGTTCTATATGCCATGCCACTTTCCATGTCCCTTGTCAAGCTAATTGTTCCCATTGGTTTTGTGGTGAGTTTTATTTTATTCGGTCTTTATTACTTGCTATTATTGTGTAGCTGATACTAGACTCGAACAAAAAATTGGGAGTGACATTAAACAGTTCTTGTATTGTGTAATGGAAAATTTTACATATTGTTATCATGGGCTTTGATTGAAAAATTCATTTTCAATTTGGAATATACATCTTAAAGATCTTTTTTCTTGATTGCAATGGGATAGTTGAGAAATTGGGAGTAACCAAATTGGGAAATTAAGCAGTTTTTCTCTTTGGTTGTGGAAATTTTCACATTGTTATCTTGGGTTTTGATTGAGAATCCATTTTCTACGTGTCTGTGTATTTGATATTTTAATGTGTTTGTATATATAAATAATTTAGGGAACCTCAACTCATAAATGGATATAAACGCATAATTAGTGTCAAGCTAATTGTGCTCTGTGCCTAAAAGCACGCTGTGTATGCATGGGAGTGCATTTTTTTTTTACCATTTTATATGAATGAGCTGCTTCATTAATAAATACTTACTTAAAGACAGAGTTTGGAATAAATGTTACAAGTAAAAAAAAATGAATGTGAGTGTTGTGTGTATCCGGGAGTAGTTAACCTAGAGTTGTTGGATGACTGTAAAGTGAGCCTGATGAACAATTCTTGGTTATGATATGGTGCTGAAACCATGACACACTGCTAAATGGTGCGTCAAGTCTACCCCATGTAGTCTTCCTTCGTATTAGTGCTCATGGGTTCAAGCTGTGGAAACAACTTCTTACAGAAATGTGAGGTAAGACTGCGTACAATAGACCCTTGTGGTCCGGCCCTTCCCCGGACCCCGCGCATAGCGGGAGCTTAGTCACCGGGCTGTCCCTTTTTTTACTTGCGTGTCATGTCCTCGTAGCAGTTTCATTTGACACATGCATGTCTAACAAAAGTACACTTTGCTTGATCTTCCAAGATACCTAGGAATATAACATATCCATGTCAGATGCATTAGACTGTCCTATATCCATAAGTCAGCCAAGTAGCACACTGGCTTGTGATTTAGAACAGAGAGGTGTCTTGAGTGGAACACCATCTTAACATAATACAGGTACAAAACGTACATGCTGAAGTCATTTGACTTTAAAAGGCAGGTTTCAACTTAATGGATTTGAATAAGTCTGTTGAATGATCTGGATTGAGGAGAAAGTTGGTCATTTTTGCAAATTAAGAAGTCCTTTTGCCTCGAAAAGGAGGGAAAAAAAGACGACCGATTGAAACTACTGAGGTAGCTCATAACAAATAGTTTGTAAAGAAATTTGATCTGCAGAAAAGGACAGGTAGATAGATACCAGAGTCATGATCTTTTACTTCCTTTTTAAGTTCATGTATCTGTAAAAAATTATCAAAAAAAGTTCATATACTTAGATAATAACATTTCACATGTTGAAATATCACTTAATCACTATGTCTCAAGTTACACATGCCAATTAATGACAGGTTACCTCAAACCATCTCATTCACCATGTAGAACTTCTTTTCATAAGAACCAACTATCATCTAATGTCAACCGAACTAATACCTTTAGATGCACTATGACTGAGGATGGAAATTTTCAGCCTTCACTGAAAATGGTGTGCAAGGAACAAAGAAGTCCCGTGGAGTTATTAACATAAGCTCCCTGCATCTTGTCTATCTCTATGTTGGTCGAACCCTTCAAAATCCTTGCTGCATTCGTGTCGATCTGGCACTTTTGGGTGTGGGATCCTCACC
Organism: Anisodus acutangulus; assembly: GCA_029783415.1. Classification (NCBI taxonomy): domain Eukaryota; kingdom Viridiplantae; phylum Streptophyta; class Magnoliopsida; order Solanales; family Solanaceae; genus Anisodus; species Anisodus acutangulus. The sequence continues at coordinate 25,593,995 of CM056503.1, forward strand.
GGATGTGGTCAATTTACTTAGAGTGCTTTAACTACATCTATGACCAAAAAGTATATATTGATTGGGTATTTGGTTTGGTTTTTTGATTTTTGTTATATATAACTAGTTATACAAAGTATGAGACACTTTGCTACTATTACATATATCTTTTGAATACAATTTTAGGTGTTTATAAGGATTAAGGAATATTTCATTATATTTTTAGTGCAATAATTTTAATTAACCGAAATGTATACTTGTATATGTCGTGAATACATTCATTAGCCGTATCCCAACATCCGTATCGACACTCGAGTCCATGCCCCAAATCCTAAAATTTATGTAATGAGGAATCCTACCTCTAGATCCACTCATGTATCGGGTACCCGCACCTGAGTCCGAGCAACATTGGTCAATCCTTGTTTGACAGACATGTGAAACTAAAGCACTTTGTGCAGTAGGTGCATTTTGCTGTAAGTTTATGCTTCAGTTTTGTTAGGAAATCACCTGTTGCTTATAAGGTCTCCGTGTATGTGACCACAGAGAACTTGTATGGATTTAGTCTATGTTTTTATAGTTTTCCTCTTGGAATGAGAGAGTGGTAACAAGTTCCTGTACTTCCTGTTGCCTTGTATGTGGATGATTGACATATCTCCCGCTGGTGCAGATGCCTCTTTAGTAACTTCACATTTCCTAAAAGATGACGATTTTTTTCCAATTGAGTGGAATTTGACTTAGTTTAACAAAATTTTCATTATCAACAGAAAACTGTCTTGGAACTGTTACTTGCATCTTGGGTAAATATGACATGAATTATCCGTCTGTCAAAATTAAGCTCATAATCTTATTGAGTGCATATTTACCTATCTAAGATGATATCACTGAATTGAGAGATTTGAGGTGGATGAACAATGAGGCTGGAACATGCGTGAACTTTGCAAGTTATGCAATAGGACTTGTGACCGTTTATCCTGTCAGAAATAAGTTTAAAATCTTGCTAGTATTCTTTCCTTATTATATTTTCTTTGATAACCATGGTGTCCGGACCAGCTTGTGCGCATCTCAACTAATTCCACAGGATACCTGTCACCTCCCACCAACAACAGGTACCAAGAAACTCTATCCACCAAGGATAGAAGAGATGGAAAGAAATCACCTAGTGTTTTGCCAGTATCCTTCCTTATTCCAGTGATTTTTATAGGCATAAGGTAAAAAAATAATGGGCTATTAAGCTGGCACATTTCTGCTTATTAAATATAAACCAAGTTAGAAAATAGTGGTGTAGTGTATTTCTTGCCAGTAACTAAAGTGGGCTATAAAGTAGAACGAGAATGGGATGTTAAAGTCGTAGCACATTTCATGGATTAGTCGGATTGTATCAGAATCAGTGGATACTGGAGAGGGCATGTGACTTGGGGAAATCTCTTGTTTATAAACAACATACCCAGTGAAATTCTACCACGTGCGGTCTAGGGAGCGGTCTAGGGAGGGTAGAGTGTACACAGACTTTACCTCTATCTTGGTAGGTAGAGCGTCTGTTTCCGAAAGACCCTCGGCTCAAGACAAAGCATAAGTACAAGCAATGCAAGGGAAACGGACGGTCGGACCTGGACACGAAATTTAAAGTAGTATGAAAATCATGGTAACAAAAGCGAATAAACCATGATAGCGCGTTCTGAAAAAGGAAGCAGTAACTACCGCAGGTAAATAAGATAAACAAAGTACGCTAAAGAACCCGTAGCAGCAGAAATCAGGCGACAGGGGACTATAAAGCAATACTGCGCCTACTAGTATGATAGGTTAAACAGGCCTACAATAATAATACTACAACTACTAGTTACCAATTTCTCTGTGTAAGTAGGACTACACTCAACTACCTACTACCCTTCTGCCCTAATCCGTGTCTTCCACAACCCCCCATTTAAGATCATGTCCTCAGTAAGTTGCACCTGCGCCATATCCCGTCTAATCACCTCTCCCCAATACTTCTTCGGCCTACATCTACCCCTTCTGAACCCGTCCATATCCAACCTTTCACACCTCCGCACTGGGTCATTTGTGTCTCTCCTCTGCACATGCCCGAAACATCTTAACCTCGCTTCCCGCATCTTATCCTCCACCGAGGCCAGTCCCGCTCTGTCCCGAATATCATCTCTAATCCTATCCCTCCTTGTATGCCCACACATCCATCTCATCATCCGCATCTTTCATCTTTTGAATGTGCGAAGTCTTGACTGACCAACACTTATCCCATACAACATAGTCGGTCTAACCATCACCCTATAAAACTTGTCTTTAAGTTTTGGTGACACCTTTTTATCGCATAAGACTCTAGATGTGAGCCTTCATTTTATTCACCCTGCCCCAATACGATGTGTGACATCGTCATTAATCTCTTAATTCCTTTGGATAATATACCCGAGGTACTTGAAGCTTTCTTTCTTTGGAATGACTTGAGTACCAAGCCTCACCTCCACGCCTGTCTCATGCTCGCTCCCGTTACTGAACTTGCACTCCAAAAATTCTGTCTTGGTCTTACTCAGCCTGAACCCTTTAGACTCCAGCGTCTGTCTTCAAACCTCTAACTTAGCGTTCACTCCGCTGCGAGTCTCATCAATCATGACTGTGTCGTCTGCGAATAACATACACCATGACACCTCCCTTGGGATTTTTCGCGTCAGTTCATCTATCACCAAGACAAATAAGAATAGACTAAGAGCTGATCCCTGGTGTAGCCCCATCATCACTGAAAAGTGCTCTGAGTCTCCTCGCACTGTCCGTACCCTGGTCTTGGCTCTATCATACATATCCTTGATCGCTCTAGTGTACGCCACAAGTACACTTCTAATCTCCAAACATTTTCATAGAACCCTCCTAGGGACTTTGTCATATGCCTTCTCGAGGTTGATGAAAACCATATGTAAATCTCTTTTCGTCTCCCTATACTGCTCTACCAACCTCCTAATAAGATGAATGACTTCTGTAGTCGAACGCCCAGGCATAAATCCAAACTGGTTCTCGAAAATAGACACGTCTTTTCTCACCCTCATCTCCATACTCTTTCTCAAACTTTCATAGTGTGACTTAACAACTTGATACTCCTATAGTTGTTGCAACTCTGGATGTCACCTTTGTTCTTGTACAAAGGAATCATTGTACTCCATCTTCATTTTTCGGGCATTCTCGCCATCTTAAAAATGACATTAAACAACTCAGTCAGTCACTCCAAACCTGCCCTGCCTGCGCTCTTCCAAAATTCAACAGAGATCTCATCAGGCCCGGTCGCTCGTCCCCTATGCATCCTGGGAACAACACCATGAACCTCCTCAACCTTAATGCTTCTACAGTATCTAAAATCTCGGTACCTTCCGGATTGCTCTAGATCTCCCAGTATAATGTCTTTATCTCATTCTTCGTTCAAGAGTTTATGGAAGTAAGACTGCCACCTCCATCTAATATGCGCATCCTCCACCTGTACGTTGCCGTCCTCGTCCTTGATGCACCTCACGTGATCCAAGTCACGAGCCTCCTCTTCCTTTCCTTGGCTAGTCTGTATAGTTTCTTGCCCTCACCTTTTTTCTCTAATTCCACATATAGGCGTTCAAAAGCCGCCGTTTTTCGCCACTAGCTTTGCCTCTTTCCTCGCTATCTTATACAATTCCTTATTCGTCCACTTCTCCACCTCATCCTTGCTTTCTACTAATTTTGCATAGGCCGATTACTTTGCTTGCACCTTTTCTTGAACCTTACCATTCCCCTCGATGCCCACCACAGCTACCCTGCGAGACCCCTAGCACTTCTTTAGCTACCTCCTGAATGCAACTGACCGTCCTGTCCCACATACCAGTCGTATCCCCACTACTCTCCCAAGCCCCCTTGGCCATCAACCTCTCCCCCATCTCTATTGCACTAGTCATGGTCAACCTTCCCCATTTGATTCTTAGCCTGTCATCAACAACACTCCTCTTTTTCTCCATCTTGATCTCCAAATTCATCACCAAAAACTTAGGTCGGCTTGTAAGATACTCCATCAGAATAACCTTGCAGTCTTTACAAGGACTGTTGTCAACCTTCCTAAGGAGCAAAAAGTCTATCTGAGTCTTAGCCACCGAGCTACGGAAAGTCACCAAGTGCTCCTCCTTCATAAACCTCGAATTGGCTATCACCATCCCAAAAGTTTTAGCGAACTCCAAGAGTGAGACGCCTCCCCCTTTCTTGTCCCCGAGACCAAAGCCTCCATGCACGTCGTCATAACCCCCGGAAGTGACCCGATATGTCCATTGAAATCCCCTCATAAAAATAACTTCTCAGTGAGTGGTATACCTCCCACCACCTCGTCTAAATCCTCCCAAAATCGCCTCTTCTCCTCGTCCAAGCCCGCCTGCGGCGCATAAGCACTATTAATGTTCATAGTGGACCCTCCAACTACCAATGTAATTGCCATCATCCTGTCATTGACCCTCCTAACCTCTACCACCCGATCCCTTAGCTCGCTGTCTACCAAAATGGCTACCCTATTTCTATGCCTCGACCTACCCAAGAACCATAACTTATACCCATCCACATCCTTAGCCTTAGGTCCTACCCATTTGGTCTCCTGGACGCAGGCTATATTAATCCTCATCTTCTTAAAAATCTTAACTATATGGACTTCCCTGTTAAAGTTCCAATGTTCCAAGACCCTATTCTTAGCATAGCATCTCCCTTACCCCACTTACCTCCCCTAACTCCCGCCCCCGTCCCCGCCCGAGAACATGACCCTAGTCTACCATTTTTTACCAACGCCACTAAACCAAAAATAAACTAATCAAAAGTTCACACTAAAAGGAGCAGGAATCAATACTATAGCACAAGTCCGCAAGAATGTAGAAGCAAGTCTAACTACTACGGCAAGAATGATAGAACTATAGGCTAGAATGTAAAATTCAAGATTTAGCTACAAGGATGAGGGATTAGGAATCAGTAAGGGCGACCGGAGGTATCAACTCCAGTTGGGTAGAACCTGTTGGGTAGAGCACTGTTCACCATCGTAACACTGTTCACCGACGGAGTTACTGTTCACCAGCGGAACTGCTGGAATGCCGATTACCTGTGCAGATCCCAAACAAGCAATACAGTAGCAAAAATAAAACAGAGCAGCAAGAAGTGGTTGCCGGAGTCGGAGCCGGAGCTTGGAGCGATGCCGGAGTATATTCCGGTCACCGGAGAAGAGGGGAGAAACAGTGGGGGTCAGGGGATCTCAATAAATCAAATAAAAACCTAAAATTACAGATCTAATCAGATCTGAGATTGGGGAAGTTAGAGAGAGTTGAAAGTTCCAAAATCAAATTTCACTGGCACAAACACTAGAACTTGAAAGTTGTAATATTGAAAAATTGGTCCAATTACTTCAAGATTTCTGCACTTCTCAACAAACCAATCAATATTGAAGCAAACAAAGCGATACCCACTTGAAAAACACAATTATACCGACCCAGAAAGCAAAATTAGGTTCTTTACATATAAATCAAGAAATTTCTGAAGTAGCCACAAGAAAAATAGATGTATACTTAAACAAAACGGCTATGGTACTTTTTTTTTTTGTGGTGATCAGGTAAAAGGGCTGTTGTGTTGAGAACAATAATATCAGGCAAGAAATTAAAGTGAAAAAAAAAAATAAGTAATTTGAAAAGTCGGCAAAAGATCAAACGACTGTGTGAAAAGGGAAGGGAAAAAAGTGCAAAAAAGAATACAATTAAGAAATAAGTTTACGGTGATCGGACTTGAACTTCCGGTGAAGGCAGTCCTGAGCAGAGAAAGGAAAAGAAAGAAAGAAAAAGATGGTGGAGAGAGAGAAGGGGTGGGGGGGTGGGGGGGGGAGAGAGAGAGAGAGGGCATAGGGGGGAGCAAAACTGTTAAGTGTTCAAAGCAACAATCAGTAATCTATAGGAATATTTATTTCCTGCAATCAGTAATCTCTGGTTTATCCAGTTACAAAAATATTAAATGCATTAATCTGTATTATCATACTTAAAAGATAATAAGGTGAAATAATGCGTGAGGCATGAAATACAAACTCTCCCCTTCTCCCAAAACTTTGAGACTTGATTGGAGAGTGTCAAAGTTTACCAATCTTTGAGTTTCAGTTTTAAAAGATCATCTGACCTTGAGCAACATTTCTAAATTTAGATCTAGCCATTACTTGAGAAAATCATGGTGAAAGTAAAATTTCTGGCTCTTTTTTATAGCAAATCGGTCAAGTTTCCTGGATTGAGGGAATAACTGTTAGTTTCCAGCATTATGAACATTATTTAATGTAACCGGAATTCTAAGAGGTGGAGCAGGAAAAGCCTAATTGGCTATTTTAGCAGGCCACTAGATGACTAGAACTACAAATCTTTGTTTTTAGTACTGTAACTGCATGGAGTGTTGCTACTTACAAAATATAGTACTTGAAACTGTTGGCTTTCTTCTCTTATGTATCTCTTTTAACTTCCCCTTAAAATACTTTAACCTATAAATGATTATCAAGTTTCTAAATGTTACCTAATTATAGCTTGTTCTTCTTGGCCTGAAATGGTTCGAAGCTGTTTTTGTTTTTTCCTCCTCTTCTCTTCCTTTGATTTTGTTTTGTCAAGAGTTACACTCTAGTTGAAGAGTATGTTTTTCCTCCTTTCTAGCTAGCTGCATTCTACAAGTTTGGGATCATGGATCTGCCCTTCAAGCATGTAAATGTCCATTATGCCGCCGTCCGATTACCTTGTTGGTTCCTAGTGAGTCTGCATCAACGTTGCATCGGGATTCTGAAGTTCCTGAGGTTCTACGAAGAGTTGAACAATATAACCGCCATTTTGGCCAACATGTCAATGGCCTTCTCCAGGTATTTCGTTTGTTACCTATGCATGTCTTTCCGTTGACATGATTCACTACTACACTCTTTATCAGCAACTACTTTTCTGTTCAGGAAATTTTCCATTCTCTTTTTGTTCATTTTCACTTTTGTCAGGGGATGGGGGTGAATCTTATTTGTTCTCTTGGGTTTACTGCAGTCATGAAACTGTACCTAAAATTGTTGGTTGATTCTTGAACAATTTGAGGCACGTACAGGTTGAAATTTAGGAGTATTTACTTGGAAACTGGTTTTCAGTGTGAGTTTGTATTGTGGACCATTATACCAGACTATTAGTATATTCAGCTAATAATTTGTTTATGTTCTGCTCCAGCTCTGTATCCATGTATGTGAAGATCTATCAACAAATTTGCAGTGCTATGTGCTTAAAGCATAGCCATTTTTTGTCTCCTTTGAAGAATAATGCACTGGTCACTGCTGAGCTCAGCGGCGTAGGCTTGTTACCCAAGCAGGGGCATTAAAGTGATGGGACAAAAAGATAATGCACTGGTTGCTATTAATTTTTCGATTTGGTTGGAGTTAGCTACAGATTTAGGGCTCATTAGATTCTAATTCTATTCTCCGTACAACTTTCCTGAAATATGCTGTATATATATAAGGAAGAGAACTATTCTCCATTAAGGGGTTTCGTATTTTTCTAGCACTTCTTTTCACCCCATGTACATCTTGCCTGAAATATGTTGTGTCTATAGCCCATGTAGTTTACCTTTCTGTTAAGAATTAAAATTCATTAGTCCTTGTGTGTTTATTAACATGTAAATTGACAATAAAGGTTGAATTCAGTTGAAAGATTATGATCATTGTTTTGACAGAGAATGCAAGATCTTCCTTTTCTCCTCCGGAGATTACTGCGAGATATGACAGATCCTCAAAGATCTCTTCCGTTTGTCATCAGGGCACGTGTCTATTTGGCAGTTAAGTACTCAATTATGCACCATCTATTGGATTGTATTCTAGTTCTCTTCTCTGTTATACTTCTTTATTTAGTTTCCTTTTCTAGAGAGGTAGCTGATCTATCCATGTAGAGCAGTTCCATTTGATCTCAATTTATTTTCTTACTCGAAACCTTTTGATCTTCACAGTTAACAGCAAGATCTAAGAAATAGCAAGGAATTACTGTACATTGTCATTCGGATTTAATCTGTTTGCTTTCCCTCAAGCATTTCTGGCAGAGAGTAGGTTGCGAACATCTCTGCTGTCTGCGTGCCACATCATTACAGAATGATGATGTAGATACTAGTTGGAAACATTGAGGGAGTTGTGTAATAAAATTAGATTAAGTTGAGATGGATGTTTATCATAGTCGACCACAAACCTTCTCTTGTAAAATGCTTAAACTTCCTAAATGATGTGTAATAGAAATCTGAAGGTGACAGATCTGGTTTACATGAGGTTCTGAAAGCTGGCAGACTACTGATATATTTTGATAACAAAATTCATAAATTGCCACTTTATTAAATACTAGAAGAACAGTTTATGTTGACCAATCTTCTTAGGAGTCGACAGTTGTTTGAGTCTTATGAAAATTAGGGCCCCTTACCGTGTATCCTCCCGAGTGTTACACTAGAATGGAAGCCTTTTATAGTAGTCGGCTTGAATTTAATTCTCCTAAGCAACTTGGCACAGTTAAAACTTCTAATTGGGGATAAGTGTGCATGAATTTAATCGAACCCTATGCTGAGGGGTGGAAGTCATAAACATTCACCTTTTTCCTAGATTGTCTAAAAAGCTTTTATTTTGCAGGTATTTTTAAGTGGTATATACGTCCTTAGCCCCATGGACCTAATCCCAGAAGGTAATGGTTGAATATTCTCTCTAATAATGTCTATCATGTTGTTCAGTTTATTACAACTCTTCTCCTCTTTTTGCAGGGTTTTTGGGTATTATAGGTTTACTAGATGATCTGATTATCATGTTCATCTGTTTCCTGCATGTTGCTGCTCTGTATAGATCAGTTCTTCTGTTTCGCCACGGAGGTTCTTAAACGCTTGCGTCATACAACAACTGCAAAATGACGAAGAGACAAATCATGCCAGAGATGACAAATATTTTCTTGTTTCGTTTATTTTACTCATTCAATCAGTGTTTAGGGGGTGTTCACTGGAAAATCTGTACTTTTAGGTTTGAACACATGATTGAGCTGGTGTACTTGTACAATTGCAAATATAACTCGTTATCGAGTTACAGTCGATGACGTTGTGTCATACTTGGAGCAATGAGAATTTGTATTTCTGCCATCTAACCAAGCTTCTTCCCCGTCTTCTTATTCCTTTCTGTCATAAATGTTTTGTTGCTTCTGTTCTGTCTTTGCTTCCCGTAGTGCTCAACAGGATATGTTATATCACATGTAGGATTAACTACATTATCATAAGAGAATTGAAGTGCTGCAGATATTAGTAGATTGGTAAGTTTTCTATTTCGAGCTAAACGTAGTTTTGCACAACCAAATAATTGTGCAAAACTGAATTTGTCGGTATTGTTATTTTCTCAGTAACGCGTTGCTCTCATACATTGATATTTTTTGCTAATTTGTGCATTTCATTGATATAAGAAAGGAAATTACATAGTATTGGAAAGGAAACTAGTGCCGTTTGTGTTGAATTGCTCTGCATATGGCTCCACTAGTTGTAATGGCTCATCAGTAGTACTATACTATTCGATTCCGCAGCCTCATGTGATTCTTGAAAATTCAAGAAAGTGTTGGTTTCGGATTCAGAGTGTGAATAAGTAGTTACTTCATCAGGAAAGTTACTCAAGATTGTGCCTGTGGAAGTTTCGGAAGGACAAGAATTAGTCACTGGCCTCTTCTTGATGGCACAGAGCACATAATCTCTACAATCCTCGTGGAATTTCTGAAGAATAGCAGTAGAGAGCTCGTACTCGTTCATCAGCCAATGCCCATCTTTCTTGTTACACCCCTTCTTATTCACGTAAGACATGCTCTTCTTGCATCCAATAACCACCGGCGATGATGATGAGTAGCGGACCGGTTTGCCCTTGTCTTGCTGTTTCCAACTGTCTTTATTGTTTCCCACATTGCGATTATACTTGGACTTTTTGAGGCCTCGAAAATCTTTTAAGGATATTTTATGATTTTATTTTTTCTTACACAATATTAAAGATGGTAGAAAGTACAAAATTTATAAAATAAAAGAAAAAAAAAACAATCTACTCCCCCGTCTCAATTTGTTTAAAGGTTAACCAGTTTGGAAAGTCAAATAACTTTTTCTTTGACTTAATTTTAGACATAGATTCTTCGAATATTTATAATAAAATTTAAATATTTGAAAACTAAATAAAAATTACTATAAGTCTGCATAATTAATAATTCACAATACATGAAAAAATTGAAGAAAATCGTAGTCAAAGAAAGAGTTGTTTGACTCCCCAAACTGATCAACCTTCAAACAAATTGAGACTGAAGGAGTACTTTTTAAGAGAAATATTTTAGAACTTTGAACTAAACTACTCAAATCTTCATATTATTAAATAAAGTTTTTACAACAACATCCAAGATAATGTATTTAAAACACATGTCTAACATCTTATTAACTTGAATTAATACTCACTATAATAGATATTAATGTTACAATGTGAAGAAAAAGGCAACAAATATGAAGTAAAACGCAACAATTATGAAAAAATAAAAAAGGAACACTGAAATTTTATGTATGTGCATATAGTACTTAAAGTCTCGAATTAAAATTTAGCTTTAGGTTCTTGTTTGCCATAGACATCTATGTTGGTGGTGATAAATCCGGCATCATGCTTCTCTTGTCCAGCAATGAATGTTTGCATAAAGCTGCTTCTGAAAAACTCTCTAAGTTCTCCATGTCTGAATTTTATTTTATCGCACCCTCTTCAAGGATATTGAAACAAAATTCTACTAAGAAAAACAAAAGAACCTGTAAAGAAAGTAACTTGCACATGCCAGAGATTTGAAGATAGGAGGAGGGGTTTATAGACTGACTTTCAAATTTTAGTTCGTTGGAGAAAATTAATTAACTCGATATATTAACTCGCACTAACCATATATGACAACTTTTTTTTCCTACACATAAATGGAAACCTTTTTTTAAATCCAAACACATGGAAACTTTTGATTTCAACGAGTATTATGCACAAAATATTTTAATTTCTTCTCTATTAATTCTAAAATTAACTTAATGTATCCGTCTTAGAAAATGTTGGACTAAGTTATTAGAGTCCAATAGTGTTTAACGTTATGGATTCCTTAATGGAACTTATAAACTTTATTTAAGTAATGTCTCCGGTAAAAGTAAAATTTAATTGATAGATTATTTTTTGTTATTGTAAAATAATAAATATATAGATATTTTAGTAAAATTCTTATAGGGAGGTAGTTTTATAAAAAATGTGATTATAATGATAGATATTGTTTTTTTAGGTAAAAAACTGTTATAGAAATTTAAATATAACATAAAAGATAAGTTATAGTGAACTAGTTTTAGTACCCCGTGTTGCACAATCAATATCAAAAGAAACAAATCATAAAAAATTAGTAACATACCTTATTTATAATCTTACATTAGTGTTAACTGCTTCAATATTTAAATTGTTCTTTTACTAGAATCATTTATTTTCTCTTCGTAACTCTATTTTGAATACTCCTATCTACATATACAGAAAAAGAAATTGAAAGTTATTTCTAAAGTGATTCTTTAACAGGCTTTTAAGTTAGAAAGAAAAGATACTTCACATTCTAATTTTTATACTGAATACTTCACATTCTAATTTTTATACTGACTTTCTTTTACAAATACCTGTTTCAATAAATAATAAAAACAAATCTTTTATCTTTTAATTAAACACAAAATTAACTACACTCAATTTAAAAGGTTTATATTTCAAATTAAATTTAAAATATAAACACGCTCAATTCAAAAATTAATTGCACTCCATGTTATTCCATAGTAAATAAAGACCGAGTGTTGCACTGGTTAATATGATGAGTTTATTTCCTGAAGGTCATGGTATCAAGCCCAACTTGATACACTATAATTTTTTTATTTTATCCTAAAAGCAATGATGCACCCTAGGGGTGCTTATTGGTCGGTTCGGTTTGGTTTTGTTAATTACCGTTTCAGTGTATCAATTTTCGGTTTGTAAATATGCTAAACCAAAACCAAATATTCGCTATCGGTTTTCGGTTTATCAATTTTTGGTCCTTAACGGTCATGTTTTCAATTTAATCAATAAGAAAAATGCTCCGCTAGATTTTTCTGTTTTCTCTTGTTTTCATATGTTCATATATACACTGCTTTCATGCATAAGTTTATTCAATTTACAAGACAAAAACTATAAAATACATTATAACAATTTTAAAAAAACAAAACAAGGCTAGTTCATAGTTCATAAACAGGGCCAACCCCATTTGTTCATTTGTGAAATGAGGGAGAGAGGCAGATACCGAGAGGCGTCGCAAGCCCTAGTTTCGTATGAGAATTGAGACTTTGAGAGAATAAGCGTGTTGCGGTAAAGTAATTTATAAATAGATTTGTATCTAAAAATTAAAATTTAAAGCAACTAATATATAGTTAGGGATAAAAGATAATTTTAATATAAATTTATTGGGTTATCGGTTTAATCATTAACTAAATCCTTAAAATCGAAAACCGAACCAATAACCCAATAAAAGAAAACCGTATACAAATCGTTAACCCAATATCAATAAACTAGTAGCGTTTTTATTGATTCGATTTATCTGTTAAATTGGTTTTTGCACCCCCCTAATGCAATCATCCTCTTAAAATCATGAATTCGCCTTTGATTGTGGTCTATTAATATTGTCCAAATTTTGACATGTGATTTTTTAATAATTTACCACTTAGTTAGATATCATTGTTCACTATATATATTTTTTATTGAAACTTTGTTAGATCTCCTTATAATTTATCAATATGTCTGTCATATTTCTTGACAAAGCAAGGCAAAAACAAATAATCCATGGAATAAAAAAAATACTCTTAAGCAATTTGACCAAATGAATGAACTTGCATTGAGAAAAGTATAATGGATATTATTATGTATTCACCATTAAATTAAATTTCTAGTCCTAGTATCTTAATTTCTATTCTTATATATTACACTGAGATTTTTCTTCTACTTCTATAATATTCACTACTTATAGCAAGAACAAAAATGCCACATCAAAAGTCGTAAAAAAAGTCACTAAATAATCACAAGCTTAGCTAGCAGCAGTTAAGTGAGTAGTTTTACCGCGCGACGTTTAAAGTGCTGCCATTTCCAACTCACTTGAAGTCATCAAATCATCTTCCAAGGAAAGCACAACGTAGATGATTTAGACACCAAAATTGTAAAGGTGAATTTTAAAACAGACAAATATAATACGTAGTTGAAAACTGTAACTCCTCCAATTTCACTATAAAAACACTAATATATTATAATCACTAAATTGAGAATTACAATAGGGAATTGAACTAATAACAACAACCGATTGGTAAACGAAGAAGAAAACTATGGAAGAAGATGATACGTAGAACGGAGATGAGAAGTTTAGATCCTGAGAAAGAGGATGAGAGGACTAGACAGTTTTCTCAACAATACGCATAAGTCTATTTTGCTTCCAACAGGTCGCTATTTATCAACCCGGATTCCAAACATAGCCACTTAATCCGGTATTGGGCTGCTTTGCCAATAGTGGTCCAGGCCTATTCATAATAATACCTCTGTCCCCTATAAGAACCTTGTCCTCAAGGTTCAATTAGTCAAGCCTTACATCAACAGGATCATTGTCAAAAACCCATAGCGGAAAATAGTCAAAGGACTTCCTCTCATGCTTTGAATCTGTGACAGACTTTGCGACACTACTACGGTGTTCCAAGAATCGCTTTAGTTATATCCTACAGAACAATTCCATAAGAAGAGTCTCATAGTCTGCTAGTGCTACAACATTGGCTCCAGTAGCCTCACAGAGAGTTGTAGATGCTTGCATAATTGTGTCAATCTCTTGATGGACACATTGTAGTATTCCCACATGTAAAGGCAGAATATTTGACTCTACTTTCCTGTGTTCCCTTACTGCCAGGCCGTATAGACCGTTGGGAATATGCTCATCGATAGTATTAGGGAAGTGAAATAATATTTGTAACCTCGAAAACATTTTCCGCAACCAACTTGCGCATAGCAACTCAAAGGCACCATTAAATAGTACGTTGAACCCTTGCCTACCATAAACATTTGTTTTGCAAGGTACAAAGTGATCAAATTGTGTGTTGACTAACTGCTTCGTTTGTTGCCTACGTCCTTCATGATCAGTCTTGTCGGTACTTGAAGAATTCCGGAAGTTTCTCCCTACAGCAAGCAAACTAAGTACCCCAAACTACGTGCCATAGAAGAAGCAAATCGCCCACGGGCTATACAAGGAGCCAACTATCACTTGTTCACGGAAGGCAGCATCTTGAGCGAGATAGCACTCCTTTGGACGATCAAGGAGTGATGTCTTAAACAACTTCATAAATAAGCAACTCCATCTTTTGCTAATTGCGTCAAACAGTAGTGGCGCCTTCGCATTGTCTATAGAACTTGTTACAACCATGAACTCGGAATGAATTCCTGGATCCCAAACATAAAGATTCATCTCAGGTTGGTGAGCCAGTAAATAACAATAAGCTGTTCTTGGTTGCTGAAACATAAAGTTTCTACAAGGTGAAGAATCAGGGAAAATGAGTTTGTGGTCACAACTAGACATATTTTTCTCAGTTCCACCACAGTAGCAACTTATCCAGTCAAAAATATTTTGATCTTCACCCAATTCACACAAAACAAAGTAATCCCAGCTTGCTAAGTCCATAAGAGGCCAGAACCTTTTAAGTACATGCACAAGTAACATGCTCAATGAGTGACTTGATGGTATCAAGTCATCAGATTTTGATACGTTTACTGGTGAATCAGTACTGTCACCCTTAATTGCCTGCAGTAATATATCACTAATATCTACACCAGCAATTTTATGTTCAATTATCCCACTAATATCGGAATTCACACACCATAGCCATCCGGGATCCCACACTGCAGTCATAGAGTAAGATTACACAAATCTACAAAATAACTCACCAAGTCCTAGTTTGTAGCATACCTCTCGATTGACAGGAAAAAGGTACCTAGGAAGTGGCTCGCCAACATGTCGAGTAGCAAATTGTGAGCAGGCCCTTCCCAAGCTGTGTTTAAGCTGAGATGTATGTTGTCCAGTGTCAAACCAATAGCAAGTGGGTAAGCCATTTTTCAAGCTCACACACAGTCCTAGATCCCCAAAATCATCAGGCACCAAGGGCAAAGAGCGCTGGTTGAACAGGCAGTGGAAAAACTCGGCAATCGCAGAATCTTCGGTAGGAATGATAAGTGAAGCCTCTTCCTCATCGCCGTCAAAGTCAGCATGTGAAAGTACATGGAAATGGACTTTGCAGTCTTAGGAAGCGCTATATGTGGAAATTGGCATTGTAGCAGAGTCTCATTAGGTTGGAGAATTTTATCAAACACTATGTCCGCAATATTTTCGAGACGGTCTTCTTCCTTAGCAGTGGATTCCTTTGGTTGAGTAGCAGCGTGAAAATCAATTGCAGTGCATGGAGTAGGTTCACTAATAACCTCATGAGTTACCTGTAAAGGAAGCGCCTCTGAATTATCTGCTACCACGTCAAATGCAGTGTCAAATTCATGAACTGAGTTTTCAGCCTGGTGAGAACTTTCATCGAACACTTGGTCCACATGGCTTGAATGTTCATCTTCCTGAGCAAAATATGTCCCGGCGAGAGGGAGGTTTGTGTCGATCGAAGTGTCAAACGTCTCAAAATGTACCCCCGAATTATCCGTCATGCTTGAGTTTTCATCGGGCAAAGCAGAAGCAAACTCTCTGTGAACGACCGTAGCAGCACTAATGGGTTCATCCTCTACCGTAACTGCTGAATACTTTTCCTGCATCTTCTGTAGCAAAGCAAGAATATGGTTAATATGAATGTCCACCATAGGAGATTCTGCATAGGATTGTTTCGGAAAGCGCTAGGCTAACTTCTCCCTGAAGTGCTTCCAATCATAAAATTGTTTGTTGCAATACATCAAACGAAACCAGTCGAGTCCATCACCATCGAAATAGAGGGAAGGAAGAGGTAGCCAGTCCTTCTCAGGAAAGCCAAGGCAGGTGAAGTATTGCTCGGCCCGAAAAATCCAGTCCGCTGGGTTGCTGCCGCTGAATCGATCGAGTACCACTACTACCATTGGAGTCTGAATCAATGAAAGCACCAATGTAACAACTCCAATTTCACGATAAAAACACTGATATATTATAATCACTAGATTCAGAATTACAATAGGGAATGGAACTAATAACAACAACCGATTGGTAAAACGAAGAAGAAAACTATGGAAGAAGATAAGTAGAACGGAGATGAGAAGTTTAGATCCTGAAAAAGGGGATGAAAGGACTAGACAGTTTTCTCAACAATAGGAATAAGTCTATTTTGCTTCCCACAGGTAGCTATTTATCAACCCGGATCCCAAACATAGCCACTTAATCCGGTGTTGGGCTGCTTTGCCTATAGTGGTCCAGGCCCGTTCATAACAAAAACCCTTAAAACGATTTCAAAACTAAAATCAACAGATAGGAAATCAGAAATTGCAGTTTCCTAGAATCAACATATAAGACATCAGAAATAGCAAAGGCCAGGACAGGATATATCAGGTTCTATCAATAATTCCACTAAATAATATACACACCTTTAAAGCAGTTAATAAAATGTTGAATGGAAACCTTCAAGTAGTTCTTGCCTATCTCTTTCCCTCTGTGTATAGCTGATTGAGCAACACAACCAAGAGCTTTGCTCATTCCTTCGGCTCATAAGGTTTCTTAGCCAAATTTCACTAAACTTTCTCTCAGTCATGACAAAACATAAAGAACAATCAGCAATACTTTAATTCATGCACACTCATGAATCACATTGCAGTTACAAATCCGAATGTTTTACCTAGAACCTGTAATTTCTCAACCAATGTCCTAAATAACTTTATACCTGCACAAAAAAACAACAAAAACTAGAAGGAGAAATCCATGAAATGCCTAAGCATTCAAGTTCACTTCAGATAAGCACTCTGGCAGAGTACTAGTTCTTCACCTGATAAAGCAAGAAACTAAACAAGGATGTGATGCATGTGGCAAAAAGCCCAAGAAAATACAGATATAAGATACAACAACAGAAAGTGAATCAGATTACATCGGCACTCCTGATAAAGCAGCAAAAACACATAAATTACTCACTCTTTTGTTCTTCCTTCTAACAAGTTAAAAGAACTGTTAGCTGAAAACTGTGTGTGCTGAATGTATATTTACACAGAGAGAGAGAGAGGGGGGGGGGGGAGTGGGAGAGGTTATTCAATGCACAGTTATGATAGGAAGAAGGCATATTTCTGAAACGTTTCTGCAATCAGAATATAATTAAACTTTATTCTTGCTTCTAACAAGTGTAAAAAATGTTAGCTCAATCCTCTGTGTTCTCTTCGTAGCTGTATCTTTAGATAGACAAATTATTTAATGCACGGGGAGCTAATTGATAGTGTACAGCAAAACATGACAAGAAGAAATATAAAGTTTTATTTCTCAGGTTTATGCAATCAGAATGACTAATAGTACCTCTAATGAAATGCATAGGGATCATCAGCATATGAATTCAGAGATCCTCCTGAGCACAAATCACCTATATATGTTTGCAGGTTTTGGATGACATCCGCCTTTAATACCCTGCATCAATATTAAGTAACGGATGTTAGAACAAGTTGAACTTAAGTATGGAGATTTGTCTGTCTCTCATTACTCTTTTAGCTAGTTAAGCTCTCAAGGCACCACCAAGGAGACATGCTCTTTTCTAGATTAAGGCATGATGGATCATGAATGGAAACTGAAAATGCAACAGGTCAAATAATGGTTCATATCCTGATAACGTTTCCGAAAGTCTTGATTTTGGTGTCTCTTTTGTATCATGCTTTATGACTTGATAGGTGAAGTTTGGTTGAAGCTACTGCTTATATATAATGCTGAAATTTGCTTTGCATAGATTAATCTGGGTATGTATATATTAATTTAATAGAATGGCAGAAACATAATTTAAAGATCACAGACGACTTGGCAGATAATAGAATACTTGAATAAGTCCTAGTTCATTTAAAATATTATAAAGATCAGTTGGTAGCTTCATTAAGTTCTGGTTACTTCATAAAGCTGAGAACCTGGTACAGAAGTGAATATGACCATGCACTTATTATAATAAGCTAACTATTTGAGGAAATTATGCATAGGTTAAGCAGCAGAGTACTTTCAAATTGGCACTGAACTAACCTGTCTGCATCCACAAAAATGGTTGTTATTTCCTAAGGACTGAAATGTACTTATTTGGAACTTAATTTTCAAGAAACTGGGATAGTATCAACAGCACATGATTCCTAGGAATAAAGAGAATATACAAACACAAGGGTGAGAAAGAGAATGACGAAAGAAGTACAAATAGGATAACTATTTTTTCATGTTTGGGGAGATGGCATGTCACCAGAAAAGAAACTGATTAACACAAGAAAATGGTGGCTTGAGGAGTTGGTCTCACCTGAATATTCATACTTAAATTACATTTGCCATAAGTTCTTGAGAAGAGGAACTATTGTTAATGGGCTGTCAGTCCAGTTTGTTACAACATCACTGAAGTAGAAAAAGCTAATGCAATGAAACGTACCGAGAGGGAACTTAGAACATTCAATGAAACAATGAATTGATGCTGCAAAAGTCTTTCTCGATGTTATGAAATGAATGTATATTCAGAGGTTGCTAATCTTGGGTAAGTCCTTATAATTACTAGTATTTGATACTGCAGTTTTAATTTGACTTTACTACAACATTTTATAACTTAGAAAATGGTAGAGAAGCTAAAAAATTATCTTGATATCTCTAAACTCTAGTGTATAATAACTAGGTGAATAATCTAGATACTTTAATACCTGCAAAACTCCAGGAGAAGAACAAAAAATAGGCACCTGCTAGTTAATGTGGGTCAAAAAGTCTCAAGAGCGGAGACCTCATCTAAATTCAATAACGCATTACCTGGTCAAATAGTCGCCGTCATTACATAACTTTGAGAATAAAATTGACTTGGGCATTTTATCAAACACCTAGAAAGCACATAATGATTAGAATGAGTCACCACATAATTCCACAGATAATTTTCAGCTTTTCAAATATGTAGCAACGACCAAAGAGAGAGTTTAAATAAACTAGTAACCATAATAACTATATGATTAAACAGATTTAATAAAAACAACAATCATCTCATCGGTATACCCTTAATTTAGAGCAAGCTATGCTAAAATAAGCTATTGGCCTGCCCTCCTGCAATAGAACAGCCCCTATTCCCTTAAAACTTGCATCAGTATCAATGACAAAAGGCTTGGTAAAGTTTGCCAATGCTAAGACTGTGGCAGTGATCATTGCCTGTTTCAGGCACTGAAATGCATCTTCAGCTTCTGAATTCCAATGGAAAGCATTTTTCCTCAGCAAGTTGGTCAAAGGCTTGCTAATAGAGCCATATGACCTGATGAACCTTCTAAAGTACCCAGTCAGCCCCAAAAAACCCCTCAAAGCCTTAATGGTCCTAGGCACTGGCCAGCTGGCCATACCCTCAATCTTAGCAGGGTCTGTTGCCACCCCTTCACCTGTAATAACATGCCCTAAGTACACCACTTTAGATTGGACAAATGAGCACTAGAGTTTGGCCAATAGTTGTTCTTTCTTCAGAATTTCCAACACCTTGTTGAGATGATTCACATGCTCCTGTACTGAAGAGCTATATACTAATATATCATAAAAAAACACTAACATAAACTTCCTCAAATATGGGCTGAAAACATGGTTCATCAGTGACTGAAATGTAGCAGGGGCATTAGTCAACCTAAAAGGCATGACTTTGAACTCATAGTGCCCCAAATGTGTCCTAAAAGCTATCTTAGGTATATCTTCAGTTTCCATCCTGATTTGATGATAACCATCTCTCAAATCAATCTTAGAATAAACACATCGCCCATGCAACTCATTCATAAGATCATCCACTAGAAGAATGTGAAACTTATCCTTCACAGTCATAGCATTCAATTCCCTGTAATCTATGCAAAACCTCCAACTTCCATCATTCTTCTTCAACAACAATACATGGGAAGAAAACGGAGAGTGACTAGACTGTATAATTCCACTAGCTAGCATCTCACTAACATGTTTCTCGATTTCATTCTTTTAAAAGAAGTTGTATCTGTATGGTCTCTGACAGGCTTGGCATCTGATTTCAAGGGTATGGTGATTATGGCTTATAGTGGGAGGCAAAGAGCTTGGCTCAGCAAACACATCAGAAAAATTGCTCAGCAGTTGATTGATTTCCTCAGGTATGTTTCCTTCTATTTGAATGTTGGATGCTGAAATATTGAACAAGTGGGCCAAGACTGTCTGCCCCTTCCTTAGGAGTTGCCTCACCCCCTTAGCAGTCATGCCACTCAGTTCTCCTTGATGATAAATGCCCCTCAACTCTACCCTTTTACCCTTATGTGTGACTCGAATTTTGTAGGCCACAAAATCCAGTAGAATGGGATTATGTGCCTTCATCCGATCCCCTCTTTCACCATGTTATTACCCCCAGTCTTAAGAGTCTAATAGAGTCTTCAAATTCTATACCATGTATCCTCCATTTGAACCTTTGACAAGAGTACAAGCTGATAATGTGATTTCCACTAGCTACTGTCACCCTGAGGGCACTGCCTTAGTAACTTGACAACCCACTTTTTAGCAGTTTCCAAATCCAAGAAGCTGCGTGTGCTCCCAGAGTCAACCAAAATAGTCATACTATTCTTCTTAGATTCTCGTCTAAGTCCGTTTGTGTTAGGCATCTCGGTCCCTGACAGTGCATTGAGACTAATTGCCTCATCCATCACTTCCCCTTCGTCAAGTGTAATCCCATCTATTCCATTTGTTCTATCTCCTCATATTCACAACAGCATTATGAGCTTCCTTAGGACTGTCTTCAGCTGCAGTCATAGCATTTAATTACTTATTTTTACACTGATGCCCTGGAAAATATTTGTCCCACACTTATAACATAACCCCTGTGCTTTTCTCACTTCCCATAACTTGTTTCCCTGATTATTGGCAGTAGTGCTTGACCCCTTGGTATTACTTCCTGCTGCTTGATTAGTAACTTGAGAAGAGTTATTGCTCCAAGCTCCTCTTCCCCACCCCATCATAGCCTTCTTATTCTAGGTATTTGACACCTTCTCCTGATGTCTAGCCTTTTCTACCGCATGACTCAAAGTGTAGGGATTGAGCAACTTGACAGTGTCCCCAATCTCTTCCTTTAACCCTTCCACAAAAAATTCTAGGAAAAATTCTTCAAGAATAGTAGGGTTTCTAATTAGAACCCAAGTTTTTAGGTCCTCAAACTTCTCTAGGTACTCATTCACAGCTCCTTTTTGTTCTACCTTTTTGAACTCACCAACAAGGTTGAACTTACTGTTGTCTGCATCCTGGAACCTCTTGCAAAGTTCCTCACAAAACTCCTGCCATGCTATACCACCCTTACTCAACTGATATGAGAAAAAACATACTTCTGCCCTACCGGTTAGGTGTAAGACTGCTTCCTCTAGTTTTTGTGCTAGACTGTTAATATGATTATAGTGATAGTATCTCTCACATCTTCTTAGCCATGAACAGGGATCTGACCCTGTCGCACCATCAAAACAAGAAAATTCGACTTTGGAGGTGAAATGACTGTGATGAACCCTCTCCAACCTGGTGCTCGGTGTGAGTTGATCCACCCTCTGCCTGCTGTTATTCCATTGACTGTTGGTTCCCTCCGGTGTACTAATGATCGTCAGCGCACTTCCCGGTATTCCGGCTTGAGTCGGAATCAATTTCTCCAACATCAAGTCGAAAGTCTTAGCTAGGTAATCAATCTTTGCTTCGGTATTAACTGACTTTGTACTTGCTTCAGCAGTATAATTTTGTAATTGTGCCTCCAATTTTTTTACATTCTCCTCCATAGATTTAGCTCTAGTTTCAGTGACTGTCATTGTTGCTAATTTGAAAGAATCGAGCTCTGGTACCACTTGTAATGGACTGGTAATGTAATTAAAAATGTGATCGACTAGAATTTTAGGAATCGAATTGGACTGTTTTATTGATGAATATGCGAAATTACAACGAAATCAACTCAAACTATAACAACTACAAGCTTAGGAACCCTAGACTTCCATTAACATGCTTCAAAGCTCAAGCTTTATTGTGTATAGAGGAATAATGTACTCAATTACACATATTAACTAGTCAAGTACCACTTTAGTTACAATTTCCAAATAGACAAGTGACACACACTACATATGTACATAATATTAGAATATGTTGTAAATCCATTAAACTAAATCTTCTTTTTCTCAATTCACTTACACTAAACTGGCATATATGACGAAAGTAATGTCAAGTTTTAACAGACTTTTTTACACACTTCCCTGCTTTTTTGTTGATTGCCAGAAAAAAACATTTGCCTAAAGAAATTAGCTAAAAGTACCTAGTTTGTCATCTTTTTGCATACAATGAACTAACTTTAACTTAGTAGTTTCATGTCCTTTTATTCAAATTCAATTCAGTGTCCTTCCGGTTTCACTGTTCATCACTTTAGTGCATGATAGGAAAATAATTTTATCCGAAATTAAAAAATTTAAGAAAATAGGTACAAAAATAAAAACCTAATTTTTTTTATAAAATAGCTAACAAAGTTGAAAGAAAATTGTTTACACATGCTTATTGATAGAAGAAAGGATATCTGCATCATAGTCGGTACAATATGCATCGTGTACCTGAAAAAAAAGATGTAAATCAGATCAACTGCTAGCATGAATCTCAAGATAAAAGGATGAGCCAATGAAGAGATTACATGTCCACCACTCCTATCACGGTTCCATTGCCTACCTTATTGAAATCCCCAATCAAAATCCACATGAATAGGGCGGTCATCAAGAATTGTCCCACTGATATATTTGGCAGTCTTCAGCATCATCTCTAGAATAGTACCTGAAAATAGTTTTGTCATTAGTACTGATGCAAATGATATTCTCCTCACCTTCTTTTGTTTTCTTCTTGACTTTTTTCCTTGTACATGGAAGAGGGTAACAACCTTTTGGGAGATAAACTCAGAGATATAGATGTAACGAACTACAATGTACATCTAATAACATCTTGGTGTTTATAAAGAAAAGTTCACTTCAACTATCAAAAAAAGAAAAAAATAATCAATAAATATGTATTTGCTTATTACTACAATGTTACAGAATCACTATAGAAATTTGTATCATTATGTATTTAATACTATAACTGGTTTGTAATGATTTTCATATCTAGTTACCATAGTTAGGTGATTCTCTTCATATATTTATATCATTGTATTCTTTGAGTAATGAATCAAGTTATTCTCCATACCTTCTGTCGATTTCATGGTATCAGAGCCACTAGAGCTCAAAGTCGTCATTCATTTTTTGGCACCCTGAGAGGAGGTCTCGCCTATTTGGGTCACCCTAAGGAGTGCCCAGTTTATCTCACCACCATCATAAGAAGAGACAAGGATATTTCCGGCAAGAGCCATCTCCAGTTTCACTCGCCGGTGCTTGGTCTGATAGAATTGATTTTGGTTTGCTGCTTCGATATCGCCTCGTCATTCATGACATATTCTGGTATTCTGCTGGTACTAAACTATGTTCAGAAGGTGTGTTCTTCACTTTCTATTTTTGTCTCTAGCATATATCTTTTTTGATCTCTTCTTCTTCTAACCACCATTAATTTTGAGTGTTGTCTAGTGCCATTCTTCAGAAATTCCATGAGGATTGCAGATTATGTGCTCTATGCCATCAAGAAGAGGCCCGTTACTAGTTCTTGTCCTTCCGAGACTTCCACAATCATAATCTTGAAAGATTTTTATGCGGAAATTGATGAAGTGATTAGTAATTCGAGGAATTTGGAACACTCTGAATCTGAAGCCAACACTTTCTTGAATTTTCAAGAATCACATGAGGCTGCAGACTCCACTAGTACTAATGAGCCATTACAGCTAGTGGAGCCATATAATGCAGGGGACTATATGAAGAGTAATTCAACAATGTTGCAGCCTGAATTAGATGTATTTTTTTAGAAAGGTTTTCTAGTAGCGTATTAATTTTGTTATGAATTATAATTTGCTCATTAGGTAAGATTGTATAAGAATTGAGAAGTTTTGATGATTTTCACAACTTGTGTTTTTTTTTTATGTTTTTAAGAAAAATACAATATAAAAAATTCAAATTGCATATCCAAACAAAATTTCAACTTCAAATCATTCTGATTATATATCATGATTTCGAATCATGTCCAAATGGGGGCCTGAATTAACAAACAAAGTCTTACTTTTTTACTCCTTCTGTCTCATATTAGTTGTCCACACTAATAAAACTATTCGCTCAAAATACTTGTCAAGTTACAAAATCAAGATGGAACTAAGTATAGTTTTTCTATTTTGTCCTTCAAATTATTTATTTTTTAAAGTAGTCAATATTGATTAGAGTGCAATTTATTGAAGAGATATAAGGGTACAACAACAACAATAACATACCCAGTGAAATCCCACAACGTGGGGTCTGAGGAGGGTAGAGTGTACGCAGACCTTACCTCTACCTTGGTAGGTAGAACGTCTGTTTTCGAGAGACCCTCGGCTCAAGACAAAGCACAAACACAAGCAGAGTAAGACAAATAAAGCGACTAAGTCATGATAGCGAATTCTGAAAAAGAAACAATAACTAATGCATGTGAATAAGACAAACAAAATATACATAACAACATAAATCAAACGATTATAAGAGTAATGTAGTAAAAACATACTTTTATTTATTATTTCTAAGGGACGTGTAAAGGGAAAAGTAGACATATAATATGGGACAAGGAGTACCAAGTTAATTTCCTAACACCGACTAAGCTAGATGAAGTTAATTTTTTTAATTAACACACAACAAATTAGAATAATACTTTTATGTTTAATTAATTCTTGTTGAAGTCAAAAGTTTGCATATCAAACGTTCCCGTATATGCTTAGTTATAGATATAGAAAAAAGTTACCAAATTTATATCAAACGTTCCCGTATATGCTTAGATATAGATATAGAAAAAAGTTACCAAATTTCCATAGTTGCCATAAGTGTTGCTTTGGGCGTCAGAATTAAGTAAACCAACGGCTTTATTTCCTAAAAGTGACTCAGAAAATTTGTCTATAAAATCTCAACCCTCCCACCTTGTGCCTTCTCTTCATGAGTGTTACTGGCATGGAGAATTTCAAAGAGGGTTTCCGTTTTCGACCCACAGATGCAGAAGGGCTTACTTTCTTGTTGAGGTTCATTGCTGGACATGAGATGAATGATTTTGGATTCATCACCACTAATGTTGATGTGTACGGAAAACAAGAACCATGGGATATTTATGATCATGGAGTAGCTTGCGGTAATGATGATGAGGACAACGATTGTAGTCAATATCGCTTCTTCATCACAAAGCTCAAGAAGAAAAACAAGTCAATGTATAATCGCAATGTGGGAAACAATTGCCGTTGGAAATAGCAAAACAAGGGCAAAACAGTTGGAAAGAAGGGCGGACCGGTGATTGGGTACAAGAAGAGCATGACTTACCAGAACAAGAAGGGGTACAATAAGAAAGATGGGCATTGGCTCATGAACGAGTATGAGCTCTCTACTGCTATTCTTCAGAAATTCCACTAGGATTGTAGAGATTATGTGCTCTGTGCCATCAAGAAGAGGCCAGTGACTAATTCTTGTCCTTCCGAAACTTCCACAGGCACAATCTTGAGTAACTTTCCTGATGAAGTAACAATCTTGAGTAACTTTCCTGCGGAAATTGATGAAGTGATTAGTAATTCCAGGAATTTGGAAAACTCTGAATCCGAAACCAACATTTTCTTGAATTTTCAAGAATCACATGAGGCTGCGGAATCGACTAGTACTAATGAGCCATTACAACTAGTGGAGCCATATGATGCAGGGGACTATATGCATAGCAATTCAGCAATGTTACAGCCTGAATTAGATGTGGTTGACTTGCATCAGTGGGACAAAAAGGACTGGGAAGAATTACATGGGATGTTACATGATACGCACCACGACGACATGAATATCGTTGAGCCATTATTAGCAGCAGAGGCCTCTTACAATTTTGTGCTTGAAGATGTGCGTAGGTTGGATCCATGGGAAATACTATTGGACTCGGATGACATAGATCAGATATTACAAGGAACCTGAGGTTGTGCAAATGGAGGATCAACAAAAACACACAGATGCGCGCTGTAAAGGATGACCATTTATTTTGTTTATCTACTAGATATTGGAGCAACCTGTAATGTTATATAGACATTCTTGAACAAGCTGTATAAATATTTTCTAATAGATGATTGAGAATTTATTAAGTCCTTTCCTTCCTTTGAGTTGCTTCTTCATTAAAATTTTGTACTTTTTATATGTCATAGTATTAGTTTAACTGATTATGCTCTTTAGTCAGAAGTGGGAGATATCATTGGAAGCAGAACGTAATGGCTTCTCTGTTCAAGGTAAGATGAATGCCACAATGTCCTTTGATTTTTCATGTATGCTGTATACATGGGATCTTTATTCAATAATTAAATTTTCCATTGATTTAATGTTTTTAAGTTGTCTTTCTTTCTGTTCTCGTGGATTGTACTAATGGCTGAAGGGATCAAGCACAACCTTTGGAGTAGTATATAAAGAACATGTTATAACTTTGTACACTATGAGTAGCTAACAACCCAGTCACAGTTTCCTGATTTAGGAAGCAAGATACTGTTGGAAATTTACTAATGTGGAATTAAGTATATCCCATTATTTATGACTCAAACAATTGGGGCCCCGCACGCCAGAAACGTCGTTTCCATACACGTACACACGTAGTGCCAAGTATCGCAAATTTCATTAGTGAAAGAGATATTGGTACGTATGTAATACGTTTGAGACATAGAATGATGGACGGTTATTGGCCAAATGACAAAGTATTCCACGTTGGTAAACGAAGGAAGAAGTGTAAGATGAAACGAGTCGGAAGTCGCCGCGGAGCCGAGGCGCAGGAGTGCCACGACGCTAATTGGGTGGCCAGTCACTGGAGCCGCGGGCGCTAATTCACAAAGCCGCTGCGCTTCGGAGGCAGAATGCTGCGACGGGAAGTTGGAAAGTTCTGACCTTTGGGCTGGTTTTGGAGCATTGAATCTCCATTACTTGGCACATAAATTCAACCATTATTTGGCTGAATGTAACCCCTCTCAATAAGTGCCATTACATGGCTATTGAAGGCCATTAGTTGGATAGTTGAGGGGTCATCTCCTTACACTATAAATTGAGGCATTTGTCTCAATTGTTGAACAATACACAACACTTAGAGAAATATTTACAGAATTTCTAATTTCATCTTCTTCCTCTCTAGCAAGTCTACTACACTCAAAGTTCTTTAAGAATAACACTTGAGTTTCCTTTGCTCAATTGTTAAGTTGCTGTTGTATCATGGGAGACTATTTTCCGACAATGTAAAAGGAGATATACGGGGCAATCTTGTCTTAAAGACAGAGTGCCATCACTCAACTCAGCAAATCACACAAGGAGTTTGTTTCATTCTTGATTTCCAGTTTTGTTGTAATCTTTAGTTTATCCTTTCTAGAAATTGTAATATTTACTTACTTCCCGTTCCGTGCAATTGTTGTATCCTATAATTTTAAGACAAGATTTGTTGTAAGTACTTAGAAAGATGACTGTAAGAGAACAACTCATTTTTTATTCTGCTGCTGCTACTACTCAAGGCAACCCCTCTGCCTTTCCCACTGCTCAAGGCACACCAAATTCCTTTACGGTTGCTCAAGGCTCAACCAACGCCTTTTCTGCTGCTCAAAGGAACGCTCCAGTTCCTCCGCCCGCTGGATTCCATCATGAACGCCCAGAAAAGTTCATGGGCTCCAATTTCAAGAGATGGCAACAGAAGATGGTATTTTATCTGACTGTTATGGGAATGACTCATTTCCTAATAGAAGATCCTCCACAAGCTGGAGATGAAATGGACCCTTCGCCTACTAAAACGGCTGAAGGGGGCCAAGGTATCCATGTCATTAATGGCATGAAGATGGTTCTTGATGCATTGAGTCATAGTGATTTCATGTGTAAGAACTATAATTTGAACTGCTCGTCAGACCCTCTCTACACGGTGTATTGCACCGTTGGCACCGCCAAAGAGTTATGGGAGAAGTTGCAAAAGCAGTACACGCACAAGATGCAGGTACTAAGAAATTCATCGTTGGGAAATTCCTGAAATTTCAAATGGTGGATAGTAAAACAGTGATGTCCCAAGTCCAGGAATTCCAAATGATTCTACATCACATGGATTTGGAAGGTATGAAACCAAAATGAGCAGTTTTTGGTTGCATCACTGATTCAGGAAGATAATAAAAAGGACTTGCCTAGGGGTAAACAACCCGCTGAGGCAAAGGCAAATCTGGCTGAGGACAAAGGGAACCCAAGCAAGAAGCGCAAGCTCCAGAAAGACGGTAAGACCCAATCAACGGAGAAGTTTAAAGGAAACTGTCACCACTGTGGGAAACCTGGTCATATGATCAAGGACTGCCGCAAACTCAAGATTGAGCAACAAGAGAAGGCCAAGGCTAAGGGTAAGGCACAAGTTAACGTCGTCAAAGACAGGTTTCTGGACGACATGATTAAGGAGTTCTTAGCGGTGGTGCTTGAAGCAAACCTTGTTGAGAATCCTATGCAATGGCGGATGGACACAAGTGCTACAAGACACATCTGTTCCAATAGAGATGCCTTCTCTACTTATACACCAGTTACTAACAAGAAGCTATTCATGGGTAACAACGCTTCCTCTAACGTGATGTGGATAGGAAAGTAGTCCTGAAGATGACTTCTGGAAGGGAGCTCACTCTGAAGGAGGTGATGCATGTTCCTAAGATTAGGAGAAATTTAATTTCAGGTCATTTATTGGTTAATGCTGGTTTTAGGCTAGTGTTTGAGTCCAATAAATTTGTAATCACCAAGAATAGAACGTTTGTAGGAAGGGGCTTCATCTGTGTAGGCCTCTTCAAAGTTAACGCCATGTCTGTACTACGTGCAATCAATAATATTAAAGCTTCTTCTTACTTGCTTGAGTCCTCTAATTTATGGCATCATAGATTAGGACATGTTAACTACAAGTCTATCCAAAGGTTGGTCAAGTTGGAGTTGTTGCCGTCTATCGACGTAAACCCTCAACATAAGTGTGAGGTGTGCGTAGAGGAAAAACTCACAAAGCTTTCTTTTCAATCCGTCGAAAGGAATACCGCTCCTCTAGAACTTATTCACACAGATATATGTGATTTGAAGTTTTCACAAACTAGGGGAGGGAACAAGTACTTTGTGACATTCATTGATGATAGCATAAGGTATTGTTACTTTTACTTGTTGAAAAGTAAAGATGAAGCCTTTGAAGTTTTTCGACATTACAAAGCAGAAGTCGAGAACCAACTAAGCATGCAGATTAAATCCATTCGTAGCGATAGAGGGGGAGAATACGTAGCGCCATTTGAGGAATATTGTGCCCAATCAGACATTGTTTATCAAACGATGACTCCATACTCACCTCAGTTGAACGGTGTGGCGGAACATAAGAACCGCACATTGAAGGAAATGATGAATGCATTTCTCTTCAATTCTGATCTTCCCCAAAACATGTGGGGAGAAGAGTCCTTACCGCTAATACGATTCTTAACAGAGTCCCACATAAGGGTAAGGACAAAACTCCATATTAATCATTGAAGGGAAAGAAACCCACCTATAAATATTTAAAGGTAGGGGGTTGTTTGGCAAAGGTTGAAGTACCCAAGACAAAGCAGGTCAAGATTGGGCATAAGACTGTAGATTGCATTTTCATTGGATATGCAAATAACAGTAGTGCTTATAGCTTCTTAGTGTATAAGTCAGATATTCCAGATATCCACGGAGGTACAATCATGGAATCAAGGAATGCTCAATTCTTTGAAGATACCTTTCCTAGAAAGGAAAAAGACATAACCTCTCGCAAACGAAGTTATGAACAAAGTTCTCAGGAACCGGGAGTCGTTGACTGCCCGGATCTAGATGGTTCAGATCTAGTGGACTTCGAAGTGGCTGAATATCCAGAATCTAGTATTCCAGATTCTCAGAACTTGGAGACTCCAGAGATAGAACCAAGGCGAAGTAAAAGGGCTAGGAAGGATAAATACTTCGGTCCTGACTTTGTAGCTTATATGGTTGATGACAAACCAAGGACAATTGCTGAAGCATTGTCAACTCCAGAGGCACCACTCTAGAAAGAAGCAATTGAGAGTGAAATAGACTACATCCTGCATAACCATACTTGGGAGTTGGTTGATCTTTCTCTGGGAAATAAACTGTTGGGTTGTAAGTGGATACTCAAACGGAAGTATAAAGCAGATGGGTCTATAGATAAGTACAAGGCCAGGTTGGTAGTCAAGGGCTATCGGCAGAAGAAATGAATTGACTACTTTGACACGTACTCCCCGGTGTCTAGGATGACGTCCATACAAGTATTCATTACGATCGTAACATTGTGTGACCTTGAGATACATCAAATGGATGTCAAGACGGCCTTTCTAAATGGTGATTTGGAAGGAGAAATTTATATGGAATAACCCGAGGGGTATGCGGTTCTAGGGCAAGAGAAGAAAGTCTGTCGGCTTGTCAAATCTCTGTACGGGCTGAAATAAGCCCCGAAGCAATGACATGAAAAATTTGATAGTACTCTACTATCGAAAGGTTTCTCTATTAATGAGTGTGACAAATGTGTCTACATGAAAGGTAATTTTGACTCGTTCCTCATGATATGCCTGTACGTAGATGACATGTTGATCACATGGAGCAGTCCTAGCTTGATTATAGAGACTAAGAACATGTTGAAACACTGCTTAGACATGAAGGATATGGGTATCACAAATGTCATCTTAGGGATAAAGATCTCTAAGACGTCTGACAGACTTGTCTTATCTCAGTCTCACTACATCGAGGATGTGTCGAGAAAGTTTGAAATGTTTGATAGTTCGCCTATGAAATCACCAATGGATAGAAATAAAAAAACTTGATAAAAATCGTGGTGCACCCGTATGCCAGGAGCGATATGCACAAGTGATTGGGAGTTTGATGTACATAACAAACTGCACCCGACCTGATATTTCTTATGCAGTCAACAAGTTGGCTAGGTTTACCTGTAATCTGAGTAATGATCATTGGAAGGCATTGAATCGGGTAATACGATACCTGAAATACACGCTAACTTACGGGTTGCATTATTTGAGATATCCAGCTGTACTAGAGGGGTACAGTGATGCAAACTGGATATCCGATATATAGAACACCAAGTCTATCAGTGGGTATATATTTACAATTGGTGGTGGGGCTATGTCTTGGAAATCCTCTAAGAAAACTTACATCGCCCGATCCACAATGGAATAAGAGTTTATCACTTTAGACAAAGCAGGAGAAGAAGTTGAGTGGCTTCACGACTTCTTAGAAGATGTTCCTTGTTGGGACAAACCCGTACCTTCTATAATAATCCACTGCGATAGTTAGTTGGCTCTAGGAAGGGCACGAAGTTCTATGTACAATGGCAAGCCTCGTCATATTCGATGGAGGTATAAGACCATTAGGCAGCTGATCACCACGGGTATAATATCCATTAATTACATAAATCAAAGGATAACATAGAGGACATACTGACAAAGGGCTTACCCAAGGATCTGATGTTCTGCCTGTCTAGGGAGTTATAAGGATCAATACAGTGGTAACCCAACCTTACTGACTGGAGATCCCAGGAGTTAGGTTCAATGGGAAAATTAAGCTGTAAAGGTTCAGTTGAACGCTTCGGTGGAAGCATGAGCATTTTGGATAGTGATTAACGTAAAGAAACACCAAATCCAAAGCCATTCCTGTGATAGACTATAAGTGCTATCTGCAGTGTGGGTAAATGTTAAGTTTCCAAAACCTTTAATGATCCTCACCGGTTGAGGTTAGGTTTGGGGAACTTTTAATGGTTCCTAACACTTATAAAGTGGGGTATAGTAGGATACCTTGTAGGAGACCACCTATTTAAGTGCGAGGACAAGCCACCTCAAATGAACGCACTTAAGAATCCAAGAAGTGTCCACGACCACAACGGATAAAACATTACGAAGAACAGAGTAAGGAAAGTTGTTATATTGGTACCGTTGACTTGACTTACACTAAACACTGACGGTTCAAGACATCACGTTCACCGCGCATTAAGTAAGTCCGATGGTATTTAACTATGGAAGGTTCAAAGCGGAAACTACCTATCCAGATGCAACATCGGTCCGCTGAAAGATTGCTGGAAAATGCACAATGTGAGTGCGCCAAAATCTCTTTCAAGAGGAGATTGTTGGAAATTTACTAATGTGGAATTAAGTATATCCCATTATTTATGACTCAAACAATTGAGGCCCCGCATGTCGGAAACGTCATTTCCATACACGTGCACACGTAGTGCCAAGTATCGCAAATTTCATTAGTGAAAGAGATATTGGTACGTGTGTAATACGTTTGAGACCTAGAATGATGGACGGTTATTGGCCAAATGACAAAGTATTCCACGTTGGTAAACGAAGGAAGACGTGTACGAAGTGTAAGATGAAACGAGTCGGAAGTCGCCGCGGAGCCGCGACGCATCCCCATCGGAGCCGGAGCGCCGCAACGCTAATTGGGTGGCCAGTCACTGGAGCCACGTCACTAATTCACAGAGCCACGACTCTTTAGAGGCATAATGCTATGATGGAAAGTTGGAAAGTTCTGACCTTTGGGCTGGTTTTGGAGCATTGAATCTCCATTACTTGGCACATGAATTCAACCATTATTTGGTTGAATGTAACCACTCTCAATAAGTGCCATTACATGGCTATTGAAGGCCATTAGTTGGCTAGTTGAGGGGTCATCTCCTTACACTATAAATTGAGGCCTTTGGCTCAATTGTTGAACACTACACAACACTTAGAGAAATATTTACAGAATTTCTGATTTCATTTTCTTCCTCTCTAGCAAGTCTACTACACTCAAAGTTCTTTAAGAATAACACTTGAGTTTCCTTTGCTCAATTGTCAAGTTGCTGTTGTATCTTGGGAGATTATTGCCTGACAACGTAAAATGATATATACGGGGCAATCTTGTCTTAAAGACAGAGTGCCATCACTCGACTCAGCAAATCACACAAGGAGTTTGTTTCATTCTTGATTTCCAGTTTTGTTGTAATCTTTAGTTTATCCTTTCTAGCAATTGTAATATTTACTTACTTTCAGTTCATTGCAATTGTTGTATCCCACAGATACATCTATGACTTTCCATACTTGTGTATAATGTTAGAAAAGTGCAGCAATTGAGTCTCTATTGACAATTCATAAGGAGATTGTGGTGTCATATGTCCCTTCTTAATCTAGGTTTTATTAGCTTTTAACCATCTTTTAACATTTCCACAGTTGTTTCTTCTATTAGTATTTAGCCATGATTTCAGCATATAGGGATAGAAGGTTTCCAGGAACGCAAGAAGAATTTGAAGATGCTTTGTTAAAGTCGATTACTATTTATGTGGGAAACATGTCTTTCTACACAACAGAGGAGCAAATATATGAGCTCTTCTCTCGTGCTGGAGATATTAAATTAATATGGGACTGGATAAAAATTCCAAAACTCCTTGTGGATTCTGCTTTATAATGTATGGTCTCTAATTTCTTCCATCTTTTGTTGCTAACTTCAACCCTATAATTTATTGAGACACCTGTTCCAGCTTTAACTAGTTCTGATTTTGTCTATGTCAGGACCCAAATCGGAGGGCCATGACGGGCACCTGGACCTCAACTGCCGATTACCACTTAGGGGTGGCCAACGGTCCGGGATTAGTCAGGGCGGGATGGGGGAGGGGTGGGATCGGGTCGGGGCGGGACAAGCGGGATTCGCCGAAGTCCCGTCCTGATCTCGGTCCCATCGGAATCGGGCAGGGGCGGGATTTTTTTTGCACTTAATTTAAAAGATAACATAAATAAACAACTCAATAATTAACAAGATAGTGTAAAAAAAATATCCTAAGGCTGTTTTTGTACCTCTTATATTATTTAATAGACATGATTTTTTTGTAATACAAATACAAATGTCAAAATTACAACTTTGTGGTGTTGTTCAAAAGTTGCAAATTACATAGTAAAATTGCAATTAAAAAAATTACATTTTGAAAAAACCCTGTTCTAGTTTCTTGATAATTTCCTGTGGTTCTTCAGTTGGAATTGTTATTTGTTGGTCAAATTGCTCCACGTCGCTTCCACCACTTTCGGATAAGATTTCGTTGTAGTTTTCGTCTTCTTCTTCGTTGATCTCCGGTTGACCGCACCTTCTTCGCTCCGCTCGTATCCAATCTCTGAATAATACCGCAATCTCCAAGCTGTCTCCGACTAATGAGTGTCTGTGCTCTCCTATTTGATATCTACCGGCAGAAAAAATGCTTTCAGACGCCGTTGATGACGTTTGAATGTTCAAAACATCTCGGGCCATCATTGAAAGTGTCGGAAAGGTCTTCTCATTCCCCCTCCAGTATTTCAGCAAGTCTTCACGTCCTTCTCCATTGAGAACTGCTTGGTACGGTGCAGAACCCTGCAAAACAAAAATATAAAACTCGCTAATTTGGTTAGTTTAGCGTTACGACCGCACATTCTATTTCTGAGGCTTTCAATACTAGCCGCAGAAACATGTCTTTTGTGAGGTTGTGTTGAAGAAAAAGAAGATGGTATGAAAGCTGGTAGGTTGCTAACACTTTCTTGTTGGTAAAACCTATATACTTGTTTTGCATTTGTCTTCTACGCTAGACAATACTTCTTCTTTAGTTTGTTCAATAGGTGGTGAATGATTTGGATTTTTGGGACTTGGAGGTGGTAGTAATGCTATACAATAATAAATAGTTTCAATTAGTGATTTAGTACCGTCTATTTTAATAGTCGGATTTAATACAACACCAATAATATAAATAGTGGGAATAGGAATAATTTTTTTTTATTTTGATAAATAATTTTTTAATAGCTGCCTTATAAACTGATTTATTCATATATTCATTAAGAAGTAAAAATATTAGAGCTATATAAAATAACGTAGTTAAAATAGTAGGATAATATATACCGGAAAATTCTTTTGTTGCTTGAAAAAATTTCTCTAGAAATACAATAAGTTCAGAATTTTCCCCCCAATCGCTATCTACAACCATATCAACTGTCTTTTGATTATTAGAGTTAAAAAATAAAGTTATAGGTTTTCTATATTCATAAGCAACAAGTAGTTGCTCGTATAAAGAATTCCACCTAGTGAGTACTTCTTCTGGAATTTTTCTATAAGGTAGTTGGCAATTGTGACAAGTTTTTTTATATTTTTTTTCGTTGTATTCTATTATTTTTAAAAATAAAGTTTATAGCAAATTGTATTTTACTTAGAATGTCTTAAAAAAGTGATAGACCATCATTTACAACTAAGTTATATATATGACACACACATTTTATATGAAAATGATATGGAAAAGATGAAGTTAAACTATTTTTTAAAATTGTAATAGCATAATTGTTAGAAGAAGCGTTATCTAATGTAATAGTCATAATTTTATCAGTTATTCCGTAATAATCGCACACTTGATAAATATTTTCTGCAATAACAGTACCAGTGTGCCTATCATCTATATATCTATACATTAAGATACGTTTTTGCATAGACCATTTATAATCTATCCAATGACAGGTTACCGTTAAATAATCATGACCGTTAGTACTACGGCCCATATATCAGAAGTGATAGCCACTTTGCCATTAAAATGATATAATGAATAACGTAAATACTGTTGATATTCATGTACAAATTTAAATACATCTCTCTTAACAGTTGATCTAGGAAAACCGTTAAAAGCAGGGTTATACATTTCTCTAATGTAATGAATAAATACAGGAGATGAAGGAAATGAAAAAGGCAAACCCTCCACAACAACTAATTTTGCTATTGCTTCCCTATCTCTATGTTTATTGTAATTAGGGCCTACAATTCCCCTCGTCGTGGGGTTAATTTGACCCTGTACTTGGTCTGGGACAATATGTGAACCTTGTCCCAATGGAGCGGGCGTTTGCACACCCGGTTTTGAAGCCTCTATTAGGCATACTTAGAAGGATGAGCCCTTGCTATGTGTCTCATTAAACCCCCGTCTCACCGTGACCTTTTTCAGTTTTAAATTTTAAAAATCTTTACAAATTTTACATCTAGCTACTTGATTATCTACGTTCCTATCAAAAAATGTCCATGCATATGATTTTAATGGTCGTTTTACTGGACCTGGCCTCATACTAGGGGGAATATGAGGCATTTCAGTTGAAGGTGCACTAGTGGGTGTGTTGTCATCTACATTGGTACGTGTACAATCTAGATCATTGTCTAAATTAAAGTCTTCTTGAGTTCCATAAAATAGCTTCTCATCTAAATCTAATGGTATTGTAGGAAAATGTTCAGTATCAACAAAATTATCTTGTGTAGGAATAAGATTCAGTCTAGAAATAGGATGACTAGAAGAAGTACCCTTGCCCTTGTTGCCCTTACTAGAAGAAGCCTGACCCCTACCCGTAAACATACGTTTAAATCCTTCCATTATAATTTATAATTATACTAATAAATAATTAAAGTAAATGAAATTAAGTGCGCTAAATAAAATAAACAGACAATAATAATTTAATGAAGGAAAGAATGTATCAAACGCTGACGTAACGTCCACGTGTAATCGAGAGGTTGAAAATTGAAACTTTGCTCGATGGAAGACCCTTAAGCTAGTTGCCAACTTCACTCCCAAATGAATAAATAAAATTCAATATTTAGTAGACAATGTAGACTTGTAGAGAGATAGATTGAGAGAATAGAGAGATTGTACAAAAATTTGTGATAAAATGAGGTATTTATAGTTGAAAAATTGGGTTAAAGTGTAAATATAATAACTTATGAGTTAAAAATAAATATTAAGGGGGTAGGGGTTTGGGGGAGGGGGGAGGCCAAAAATGGCCATTGCACAACTGCCAAAATGTAAAATGGTCGTTGGTGCAACGACTATTTGTGCAAAGAGGGGGTTTAGGGCGGGATAGGGGGCGAGACCGGGATTCGGTTGGGCCTGGCGGGACTGGGGCAGGCCAGGACTAGACCATTTCCCGACCCGGTTCAAGTCCCGATACCGCAATTTTATTTTTAAAATTATTGGGGTCGGGGCGGGACCTGGGCAGTGTCGGGGCGGGATTGGGGAGGTGTTGGGGTGGGACCAGGCTGGGATCGAGCTAACCCGGCCCACTGGCCAGCCTTAGTACTACTAATCATACGGTTAACATCTAACCATAATTAATCATGGGCCCCCAAGGGCCGTCACAAAGTACCCTGCTGACACAAAGATGATAAACTGGAAAGAAGCTACGTAAAATCTTACAAACAGAAGGACTCAACCCATGCATACACACACACTAAGACCGACAAGGACATACATGTCTGCTATACATAAGACACAGTCTACAAGACTCTAAAGAGTACACAATATCATAAGGTCGGGACAGGGTCCTACCATACCCATATGTAGATGCAAAAATACCGTACCGAGATTAGACCGACACTCCGAAAAAAGGGGAGTGCTCCAATCTCCGCTGAGTCAGCAACCAACTAATACGGATTATCTCCTTGCCTACGTGAGCCTGCGGGCATGAAATGCAGCGTCCCCAAAAAAAGGGACATCAGTACGACTGATGTACCAAGTATTTCTGGGGGCCAAGAAACAACCAACCAGTAGAGAATGCCTCTGAGGGCCATAATCCATAATATGCCAAAGTGTCATGCATAATATATATGTATATATATATATATACATATATGCTTATATAACACCATCTCCCATCATATCATTTCAGCCTCTGTGGGCATAATCATCATCATATACCAGCTGATCAGGTGATGTGTGTATATAACGCCGTATCCCTTTTCCCATCCCCTACATATATAATGCATACCATATAGTAGTGTATATAACACATGTGGGTCAATGATAGTACATGAATATAATGCATGAATGACAATTAAAACATTCTAAGTCTATCAGAGCGACGTAATGCCGCTTCACCTCCAATTAACATTATGAATACTAACATCTTTTCTATATACCTCAATAAGGATTTAGGAACTTATTTAGACATGCTTTGAACATATGAATGAATAACACGAACATCCTTAACTACTAAGAGTAGAATCAATTATGGAACAATATTACGTGTACGTTTCGTTACATGGAACATGCCAAAAGAAGGAAGGATTTTCCTTAACATTCCCTTTAAGAGACCCTTCGAACAATTTTCGTGAACCAATTGCCCCCTTAAAAGATTAATCTTAAACAATATGGAACCAGTCTGTTCATCCCCGAGCTCTTCAAGGAACAAATGACTACCTGAAAACAAGCCCAACGTTGCTGCCTACTACTCTCGTTGACGCCACAATTCTCTTCAGAGAGAAATTTTGATTCAGGATTAACATTTCTTAGATGAAATGTTGTTGTACGTTTTTCCCATTCAAGGTAGTTTATGAATAGTAAAAAAAAGAAATGATGTAGCAAAGTGTTGGTTCTTCCTTTAATTACCCCAATTTGAAATTGATTGGAAATGCCAACTATTTGATCAAGTTACCATGAGAAGACACGTGGCCCCACCTAACTTTATTATATCCTTGTGGATTCATTAGTAAGCTTGCATAAGTGAATGTGGGAATTCCACGTTTCATTCCTTTGCACCAAATATTGGTTTCTATCCAAAATTATATATAATGCTGAGCATTCCCTTGTGGGATCTACATGGACATATTGTCCGCTAAATATTACCCAATTATTTCAACTAATCCTTTTGTCTTCCCCTTCAACCTAACATCTAGCTAATTACCAATATAAATAATTCCTTGATCTCAATTCACTTACATAGTAATCACCTTTAACACACTTCATATACTCAATGTCACAATCATGCGATATAGCACTCGTCCATAACCTCTTTTGATACACATAAGAAATTATTTTCCACCGCCATCATCACACTTTTAAGTCCTAAATTATTTTGGAACCACATCCTTTTTTTATATTAAGCTCTTCATTTGCGTACGTGAATATGACATAAAATTCTCCAACGCTAGAGTCTATTTACATACGTCTAGCGATTCAAACCATGGCCCGAAAGTACAGGATGTTACATTCTTCCCCCCTTAAAAATATTCATCCTCGAATGTTGGGGTGACATATCTAATCCCCGTCACGTAGCCAGAAAACACAACCACCTTTTAATTGGGCCATATAATATAACGTACATCATTACATCAGACATCACATGGTCCTTAAGCATTAATTATAATAGTATAAAATAGAACTCACCTTATACTTCTCTCGTAACCTCGGCGTTAGTCTGAAATAGGTAGGGATATTTGTGTTTCATCTCCTCTTCCGCCTCCCATGCCATTTCTTCTACATTCTTATTCTGCCAAAAAACATTCACGGAGACTACTTCTTTTGTCCTCAACTTGCGGACTTGTCGATCTAAGATAGCAATAGGAACCTATTCGTATGATAGATCCTCCGTAACGTTCACATAATCAATTGATACAATTCGGGAAGGATCTCCAACACACGCTCTCAATATAGAAACATGGAAAACCGGATGGAAAAACTCTACCTCCAAAGGGAAGTTCAATTCATCAGCAACTTGGCCAATTCATCGAATTATGCGATATAGCCCAATATACCTTGGGCTAAGCTTTCTATTTTTCCCAAATCTCATTACCCCATTCATAAGTGAAATCTTCAAAAAGACCCAATCATCTACCTGAAACTCAAAGTCTCACCGTCGCAGATCTGAATACGACTTCTGACGACCCTGAGTGGTTAACAACCGTTCTTGGATAAGCTTCACATTCTCTATGGCTTGGTGTACTAAGTTAGGCCCAAATAACTCTGATTCGCCTACCTCGAACCATCCGATAGAAGTTCTACACCTCCATCCATTCAAAGCCTTGTATGGAGCCATTTTAATGCCAGCATGATAAAAGTTATTGTACGCAAACTCAATAAAGGGTAAATGATCATCCCAACTCCCCTTAAAGTCCAATACACAAGCTCGTAGCATGTCCTTGAGCATCTGAATCGTAAGCTCGGCCTGTCCGTCTGTCTGAGGGTGGAAAGCTATGCTAAGATTAACTTGGGTTCCCAAACCTTTTTGAAATAATTTCCAGAAGTTAGCTGTAAATTGTGCATCTTGGTCGGATATAATAGAAATAGGCACACCATAAAGGCGAACAATTTCCTTAACATACAACTTCGCGTAGCCCTCGGCTGTGTAGGTAGTTTTGACCGCCAGAAAATGAGCTGATTTGGTCAGTCTATCAACAATTACCCAAACAGAATCAAACTTACGATAAGAGCAAGGTAAACCCGTAAGAAAGTCCATATTAATCATTTTTCATTTCCACATCGAAATATCAATGTTCTGAGCCAAGCCACTGGGTTCTTGGTGCTCTATTTTTACTTGCTGACAATTAGGACACTGAGCTACAAACTCCGCAATGCTCCTTTTCATGTCGTTCCACCAATAGATACCCTTGAGATCATGATACATCTTAGTAGATCCAAGGTGAATGGAATATCGTGAGCAATGGACCTCCGTCATAATTTTGTCTCGTAGCCCCCTACATTTGGAACACATAAACGGCCCTGGTTCTTGAGGACCCTAAGTTCGTCAATCTCAAAGGTTGTAGTCTTCTTTTGTTGAATGCCCTCTCTGATTTTTTCCAAACCGGGGTCTTTCCACTGACGTTCCTTAACTTCTGATATGAGGGACGACTCTGACATATTCTAAATCACAAAGCCACCATCCTCCGAATCCATGAGTCAGACTCCCAAACTAGCTAACTGATGGAGCTCTCTTACTAACTCCTTCCTCTCGACCTGCATCGGCATCGAGCTGACCATCGACTTACGACTGAGCGCGTCTGCTACAACATTAGCTTTATTGAGATGGTATACGATGTCCACATCATAATCCTTCAATAATTCAAGCCATCTCCTTTGTCTCAAGTTCAACTCTTTCTGTTTAAATATGTAGTGCAGACTTTTATGATTCGTGAAAATGTCTACATGAATACCATACAAGTAGTGCCACCAAATTTTAGTGCATAGACCGCCGCGACCAACTCCAAATCGTGCGTCGAATAGTTTTTCTCATGTTTCCTCAATTGCCTTGAAGCATAGGCAATCACTTTACCATGTTGCATTAGCACGTATCCAAAACCTGTTTATGAGGAATCACAATATATCATGTAGACCCTTTGGGAGAGTAAGGACTGGTGCCAATGTTAGTCTGTCTTTTAACTCTTGGAAGCTCTGCTCACAAGCATTGGACTACTGGAACTTTATGGCCTTTTGTGTCAACTTTGTTAATGGTGCTGATATGGTAGAAAACCCTTCTACAAAGCTCCTATAATAGCTGGCTAAGCCCAAAAAATTGCAAACCTCTGATGGAGTCGTGGGCCTCGGCCAATTATTCACTGCTTCAATCTTCTGAGTGTCAACTTTTAGACCTTCATCTGACACTATATGACCAAGAAAAGCCACTGAATTCTACCAAAACTCACACTTGGAGAGCTTAGCATACAACTTATGATCCTGGAGCGTCTGCAGTACTATCCGCAAATGATCCACATGCTCTGCCTCCGAGTGAGAGTAAACCAGAATATCATCTATAAATACTATCACAAATACATCCAGAAATGGGCGAAACACAATGTTCATTAGATCCATAAATGTTGTCGGCGTGTTTGTGAGCCCGCATGACATCACTAAGAACTCGAAGTGCCCATACCTTGTTCTGAAAGCCGTTTTCAAAATGTCCTTCTCTTTGACCCTTAGCTGATGATACCCCAGCCTTAGGTCGATCTTTGAGAAATATTTTACACCTTGTAACTGGTCAAACAAGTAGTCAATTCGGGGAAGAGGGTACTTATTTTTAATAGTGGCTTTATTTAGTTACCGATAGTCAATAGACATCCGTAACGAGCCATCTTTCTTTTATACAAACAATACCGGCGCACCCCAAGGGGATATGCTGGGCCTAGTAAAGCCTTTCTCAAGAAGATCTTTTAATTGTTCCTTTAATTCTTTCAATTCACCTGGAGTCATTCTATAAGGAGGAATAGATATCGGCTGAGTGTTTGGCAACACGTCTATCCCTAACTCAATCTCCCTTTCGGGAGGAAGGCCTGGAAGTTCATCTGGAAATACATGAAGAAACTCATTAACTACCAGAATTGATTGAGAAGTAGGTGGTTCGACATCGATATCTCTAGCCCGAACAAGATGGTATATATAACATTTGGAGATCATCTTTCTTGCCTTAAGGTATGAAATAAACCTACCTTTTGGCGTCGCCGTATTACCCTTCCATTCAAGGACTAGCTCGCATGGAAACTAAAATCTAACAATCTTTGTTCGGCAATCAACATTAGCGTACCACGATGCCAGCCAATCCATGCCCACAATAACATCGAAATCAACCATTTTTAATTCTACTAAATCTGCTAAGGTCTGATGGCTACAAACTAATATTGCACAATTTCGATATACTCATCTAGCAACTACTGACACACCAACTGGTGTAAATACCACAAATAGATCTCTTATCAACTCAGGTTCCGTACCAAATTTACAAGCAATGAAATGGGTGACATATGATAGATTGGAGCCTGGATCTAACAATGCATATACATTATATGGAAAGACTGATAATATACCTGTAATAACATCGCGTGAGGACTCCTGATCCCGTTGACCCGTCAATGCGTGAATACGGTTCTGGACACCACCAAAGCTAGGTAATCCACCCCTACTTCTGCCTCGACCGGCTAACGTCTGCTGACCTTGCCTTGACGGGCATACTGAAGATGATGAAGCTGCTGCAGATCTAGCCAGCTGGACCCTAACACCTTCGCCTCTCGTCGGACACTCTCACATAATATGATCGGGATCACCAAAAGAATAACACACATCTGATCTTTGTCGGCATGACCCCGAATGAGCCTTACCACACTGTTCACATCGAGCTAACGATGGCCTCATCTGAATAGAATCCCCTCTATAATATGACCTTGATGCTC
The DNA here is from genome assembly GCA_029783415.1 of Anisodus acutangulus. NCBI lineage: Eukaryota > Viridiplantae > Streptophyta > Magnoliopsida > Solanales > Solanaceae > Anisodus > Anisodus acutangulus. The sequence continues at coordinate 25,637,256 of CM056503.1, forward strand.
GTGAACTCTAACCTGTTCCAGACTGAACAAGCCGATCAACCCTCGACCTAAAAAATGATAATGATGCGCTAGCTGCTGGGTAGAATGGTCATCTATAAAGCTGTGGACTAGGCCCACCTTTGAACTCTCCTACGTCACCTATGGATCGAGCCTTCTTATGTTGGCCCCTATCACACTCTCGATCTACCCGCTGTTGTCTCTTATGATCCTCCAGATTTTGTGCATAATCCTGAATGCGAGCAATATCTATATTTGGATTCAGAGAAGCCATAGTACACTCATTGACTAAGTGCGGCCCCAAGCCAGTAAAAAACCTATGTACCCGATCACTCATCTCAGCTATAAGCGTAGGAGCATAACTGGCCAAAGAATTAAACTGCAAGCTATATTCTCGAACATTTATATTGCCCTGCTCAAGACATAAAAATCTATCCTGCCTGGCCCGTCAGAGTTCGACCAACAGAAAATGCTGTAAGAAGGCCTTTGAAAACTCTCTCCATCCAGCTGGTGGAGCACGAAGTCCCCTAAAATGCTTCCATGTCTCATACTAGATCACCGGGACATGCCGCAGTCCATAAGAATCAAACATTACCGACTCGGTATCAGTGGCATCTATTACCTGCAAGGTACGCTGTATCTGATCCATAAAATTTTACGGGTCTGCGTTTAGGTTCAATTTCGTGAATACCGGAGGGTCTAGGGTGATGAAATCCCGAGCTCTCGCACTAGCAGCTCTATTTGAAGGACTGGGAATCTGACGTTGGGCCTGAGTGGCCACTAATCGAGTTTATAACTGTATAACACTTCACATATCAAGATCCTCATCAGGAATATCAGGTGGAGGAATTGGGGGTTACTGCAGCCCCACTACGCTTCTCTGTAGGTGGTGGACTAGGAAAGTCATACGAAGGAGTCACACTGTGGGTCTAACTCTGACCATCGCTAGTGGGTGGCACTCGTCTAGTACCTTCACCTGCAGCCGTATCTAACTCCCTCATACTATTGAACTTCCTCCTTGTTGTAGGCATTGCTGGAACCATGAACACGAGACAGATTAAGAGTAGAATGCTTATAACTCAGTTCTATAGCACGATTCTAGATCAAGAAGGAATGTAATCATCATCCTAAATGCCCTGTAGCCTCATGTCTATAAGTGTGGTGCACAACACACCCATAAATAAGACTCTACTAGACACGGCTTGTAGACTCCCTAGGACAAACCTAACTCTAATATCAAGTTTGTCAGGACCCAAACCGGAGGGCCATGACGGGCACCCGAACCTCACCTGCCGAGTACCACTAATCATACGGTTAACATCTAACCATATTTTAATCATGGGCCTAATGGCCATCACAAAGTACCCTGCTGACACATAGAGATGATAAACTGGAAAGAAGCTACGTAAAATCTTACAAACAGAAGGATTCAACACATACATATATACACACTAAGGCCGACAAGGCCATACCTGACTTCTATACACAATACATTGTCTACAAGCCTCTAAAGAGTACGCAATATCATAAGGTTAGGATAGGGCCCCGCCATACCATATGTACATGTAAAAATACCGTACCGAGATTAGACCGATACTCCAAAACAAGGGGAGTGCTCTAATATCCGCTGAGTCAGCAACCTACTAATGCGGATCATCGCCTTGCCTACGTGACCTTACGGGCATGAAATGCAGCGTCCCCCGATAAAAGGGACATCAGTACGACTGATGTACCTAGTATGTCAGGCATGAAGAATAGCATAACAGAGACATAAAAGTAAACTGAGATAAGAAACAACCAACCAGTAGTGAATGCCTCTGAGGGCCATAATATGCCTAAGTGTCATGCACAATGTGGTCATATATATATATATATATATATATATATATATATATATGCGTGTATAATGCCGTCTCCCATCATATCATTTCATCCTCTGTGGGCATAATCATCATCACATACCAGCTTATCAGGTGGTATGTGTATATAACGCCGTATCTATTTTCTCATCCCCTACATATATATAATGCATACCATATAGTAGTGTATATAACACATGTGGGTCAAGGGTAGTACATGCATATAATGCATGAATGACAATTAAAATATTCTGAGTCTATCAGAGTGACGTAATGCCGCTTCACTTCCGATTAACATTATGAATACTAACATATTTTTCATATACCTCAATAAGGATTTAGGAACATATTTAGACATGCTTTGTACATAGGAATGAATAACACGAACATCCTTAACTACTAAGAGTAGAATCATTTATGCAACAATATTATGTGTACGTTTCGTTACATGGAACATGACAAAAGAAGGAAGGATTTTCCTTAACATACCCTTTAAGAGACCCTTCGAACAATTTTTGTGAATCAATCGCCCCCTTAAAAGATTAATCTTAAACAATATGGAACCAGTCCGTTCATCCTCGAGCTCTTCAATGAACAAGTGACTACCTAAAAACAAGCCCAACGTTGCTGCCTACTACTCTCATTGATGCCACAATTATCGTAGGAGAGAAATTTTGATTCAGGATTAACATTTCTTAGATGAAATGTTGTTGTATGTTTTCCCCATTCAAGGTAGTTTATGAATAGTAAAAATAGAAATGATGCAGCAAAGTGTTGGTTCTTCCCTTAATTACCCCAAATTGAAATTTATTAGAAATTCCAACTATTTGATCAAGTTACCATGAGAAGACACGTGGCTCCACCTAACTTTATTACTAACCTTGTGGATTCATTACTAAGCTTGTATAAGTGAATGTGGGAATTCCACGTTTCATCCCTTTGCACCAAATATTGGTTTCTATCCAAAATTATATATAATCGTGAGCATACCCTTGTGGGATCTACATGGACATTCTGTATGCTAAACATTACCCAATTATTTCAACTAAGCCTTTTGTCTTCCCCTTCAACCTAACATCTAGCTAATTACCAATATAAATAATTCCTTGATCTCAATTCACTTAAATAATAATCACCTTTAACACACTTCATATACTTAATGCCACAATCATGCGATATAGCACTCGTCCATAACCTCTTTTGATACACATAAGAAATTATTTTCCACCGCCATCATCACACTTTTAAGTCCTAAATTATTTTGGAACCACATCCTTTTATATATTAAGCTCTTCATTTGTGTACGTGAATATGACATAAAAAATTCTCCAACGCTCGGGTCTATTTACATAGTCTACCGATTCAAACCATGGCCCGAAGGTACGGGATGTTACAGTCTACTTGTTGAGTTAGGATTTCATATTAAATACTTGTCATTTGTTCACACCACCTGATGAATTTAAGAATCATGTCCGCCGTTTCTACTCATACAATCATGGATCAACTCTTACTCGCTGTGTCTTCAGATCTAGATGACAAAGTTTACAATCATGGGGGTTCATACAAGGAACTTAAAAAGTATTCTTAAAATTATTATAGAAGCTGATACCACAATCATTATCGTGTTTAGAATAATTTGATATGTTCTCCTAGCATATTGTACATAATCTGAATCCAACAACAATAACAACACATCCAGTATAATTCCACCAGGTGGAGTCTGGGGATGATAGAGTGTACGCAGACCTCTCAAGAGAAAATGCAAAGACAATAATAATAGACAGTAATAGCAACAATATAATAAGATAAATGAAGTAAAGAAACAATCAAGTCGGAATAGAGATGTAAAAAAATAAGTAAACGGGCGAAGATAATAATACTCCTAGTACGTAAAAGAAAACCTCGTGGCAACAATCTGAAATCATTAGATTCAATCAAAGACCACCTAGGTTGAGGACAAGATACCTGGTAGAGGCAAGGGACAAAATAATTTGTTTTTGTTTTTCATTATTTTTTTGGGAAGTTGGCTGTATTAGAGTAAGACCGATGACATAGGCAGAAGGCATTGTTTTGTAGTTATTTTGTTCATACTCCTGAGGTCCTTCTTGCTAATTTTCCTCCTATTTCTGTCTTATCTTTTTCTCCCTTTTTTCAAGTGGGGTCGGTTTAACTTTGTTAGTCTAACAGGTATCACAACAAAAAGTTGAGTATTTTGGCTGTGGTGTCTTTGTTGTTATTTCTTGTTTAACTACTTTGTTACCTTCTTAATGATGGAAACAAGATCATTAACAAGGAAAGAGAAGAGTTTCTAGCTTGAAAATCAGAGAAAAATAGATTCCTTGCAAAATGAATAACCAAATTAACATTTCAGAAAATAAAAGTAGATCTACGTTATTGCCTTAAAAGTCCTAAACTTTGTACAAATAATGTATTTGCAACTTCATGTCATCCATGCGTCGTCACTATTTTTCCAGAAGCTATTATATAATTCTTTGATGACTTGCATAAAATATTTGCTAATGTTTCAAGAAAACGTTTTATAGGTTCCCCGTAAAAAAAACACTTTTTTACAGGTTATGGTGTTTGTTTAGGTTATTTTTCTTTTGGATGCATGGGTGGTAGTGGTAGTGGGCGGAGGGTGTATTTGTATTTGGGAAGTATATGTGTTGCATTCTCTGTCTTGTTGCCTTGTTCCAAGCTTATCAAATTTCTATAGTAATTATGTAACACTCCTCTCAAGCTGGAGCATAGATATTTATCATGCATAGATTGTTACAAAGGTAATCAACTCGATTCCATTCAACGCTTTTATGAACAAATCTGGTAGTTTCTCTCATGTCTTCACGTAGCCGTGGAAATCATGTTTTCCCGAATCTTCTCACGAACAAAATGACAGTCAACCTCAATATGTTTAGTTCTTTCATGATATACCGAATTTGAGGTAATATGAAGAGCAGCTTGATTATCACACCAGAGTTTTGCTGGAGTGTGATACTTCAATCCAATTTCGGATAAAAGATGATGTATCCACATAATCTCACACATAGATTGTGACATAGCTCTGTACTCCGATTCTACACTAGATCGAGATACAACACTTTACTTCTTACTCCTCAATGATACTAGGTTCCCTCCAACGAAGACACAATAACATGTAGTACATCTCCTATCAATTTTAGATCTAGCACAGTCTGCATCCGCAAAAAACTCAACACGAGTATGGCCGTGATTGCTATACAATATGCCAAGTCCAGGAGCTCCTTTTAAGTAACATAGAATATGTTCCAAAACTTCCTAGTGTTTGACCGTAGGTGCGGACATGAATGTAACATCCCGTACTTTCGGGTCATGGTTTGAATCACTAGACGTATGTAAATAGACCCGAGCGTTGGAGGATTTTTTGGTCATATTCACATATGCAAATAAAGAAGCTTAGTATATAAAAGGATGCGGTCCCGAAAAAATTTAGGACTTAAGAAGTCTGACGACGGGAATCGAAAATAATAAGTGGTATGTCCCAAAAGAGGTTATGCACTAGTGCTATGTCACATGATCATGATAATGAGTATATGAAGTGTGTTAAAAGTAATTAATTAAGAGTATGGAGTAAGTGTTATGTGGACATAAGCCATGGGAATGGTTGACAAGTGGCATCGAGTATACACATATTAAAGCATGCATAAGGAAGTGACAACATTTAGATTAGTGTCAAATTGTGACCATATGGGCTGCCACATGTAAAGTAGAAAATGTGGACATTTATAGTACCTATTCTACATATTGAGAATTCATTTGGGATAAAGATTAACAGATCAAATGGTTGCAAGGTGTATTTACCAAATTCGGTAGTTGATTAGTGTAAGTATTAGGGGGTGGCATGTGTACAACAAAACAAAATGGTAGTCTCATTTACATTTCATTCTTTTTGGCAAATCTTTTAAAGGAAACAATATGTTGCATGTACGTTGAGATATGTATAGATATAGAGAATACATATATATTTTTTATAATCTAAAAGGGGATGAATTTCTTTATGAAGAAGTGGGCAGCAACGACTTGAGCAAAAGTATTTTCCAAATATCTCTTGTGCGCAACGTTTTCCATTTAAAATAATTCGAAGGTTACTTTGTAGTGAAGTAAGGTGACGGGATGTATTATTATGAAGGCGACCCAAGTACGATTTCTTTTCTACAACCTTCTACGAGTTTGTATAAGCGATTAAGGTATGTTAAGGCAAATCATTTCTTCTTTTGCCATGTTCTAAGTACGAAACGTAAACATAATATTATCCCATAAATGATTCTACTCTTAGTGATTAAGGATGTTTATGTTATTCATTTCTATTGTCAAATCATATCTAAATATGTTCCTAAATCCATATTGAGGTATATGGAAAATATGTTAGTATTCATAATGTTAATCGGAGGTGAAGCGACATTACATCACTCCGACAAATTTATAGTGTCTTATTTTCATATCATTCATTCATTATATTCATGTACATACCTTGACCTCAAAAGAGTTATATACTCTACTATATGTATGCATTATATATGTATGGGTAATGGGAAAAAGGATAAGGCGTTATATACGCACACCACCTGAAGCTGGTACATATATACACGATGATAATTATGCCTACAGAGGCTGATATGATATGATGGGATGCCCACAGAGGCTTGATGGCGTTGTATACGCATATGTATATGTATGACCGCATTTGCATTATGCATGTCATTTAGGCATATTATGGCTCTCAGAGGTATTCTACACAGACATGATACTTATGCATATTATGGCCCTCAGAGGCATTCTACACAGACATGATACTTATGCATATTATGGTCCTCAGAGGCATTCGGTACAGGTTGGTTGTTTCTTGTCTCATGTACTTTCAGGCCTCTATTATGTTATTTTTCATACCTGACATACTCACTACATGCTGCGTTTCATACCCGTAGGCTCAGGTAGACAGGGCGACGGTTTGCACTAGTAGGTTGTTGGTTCAGTTGATATTGGAGCACTCTACTTGTTCCAAAGTTGCAGTCTAGTCGTGGTATGATATTGTTTTATAGGCATAGGGGTATGGCGGGGCCCTGTCCAGACATTATGATATCACATACTCTTTAGAGGCTTGTAGACAGATGTCCTGTGTGTAGTGGTCATGTATGGCCTTGTCGGCCTTAGTATGTATATATGCATGGGTTGAGTCCTTCTGTTGGTAAGATTGTACATAGCTTCTTTCCAGTTTATCGTTCCTATGTGTCAGCAGAGAACTTTGTGATGGCCCTTGGGGCCATGAGAAATTACAATTATATGCTAAATATATGGTTAGTGATACTTGACAAGTAAGGTCGGGGTACCCGTCATGACCCTCCAATTTGGGTTGTGATAATGAAATGGCTAACAACACTTACTACTACAGCAATATCTGAACGAGTTATAGTAAGGTAGTTTAACTTCTCAACTAACCTTCTATATATCTCTCTGGATCATCGAAAACATCGCCATCATCTTTCATAGATGCATATTCGGAACCATTGGAGTACTATAAGGTTTGGCTGCTAACTTCGCAATGTCTGCAAGTAGGTCAATAATATACTTTCTCTAAGATAGAAAAATTCATTTCTTGCTTCTATTTACTTCTACTCCTAAAAGTATTTCAACTGGCTCAAGCCTTTCATATGAAACCTTGTAATGCAGGAAAGACTTGAGGAAAGAGATACCAACATAGTCACTTCCTGTGATGATAATATCGTCATCATATACAATAAGAAGAATAGTACCAGCTGTTAATTGTCGGTAGAAGACTGAGTGATCACATTTGCTCATTTTCAATCCCAAATTCCGAACTACCTCACTGAACTTCCCAAATCAAGCCCGTGGATTTTGCTTCAGACCATACATGGACTTCTTCAGATGGCAGACTTTCCCATACTTCCTCTGAGAAACAAAACTGGGTTGTTGCTCCATATACACTTCCTCTTGAATATCACCATGAAGGAATGCATTCTTAATAGCTAACTGATGCAAAGGCTAATTTTTGGAAGCAGCTAGAGAAATGAACAAACGGACATAAGTGAATTTGGCAACTGGGGAAAATATGTCTGAATAATCTACCCCTTTAGCCATAAGTCCGGCCTTAAATCTTGTAACAGAACCATCTGGATTAACTTTAACTATGAAGACCCACTTACATCCTACTGGATTCTTTGCCTCTGGTAAATCCACCAAATCCCACATGTTGTTATCCTCTAAGGCATGTATTTCATCAAGCATTGCATCAGACCATCCATGATGATTTAAAGCCTCATTTATTATTTTTGGTACATATATGGAGTCTAGAGAAACAATCAAAGATCTAGGCATAGAGGATAAGCGATCATAGGAAACAAATTGGCAATAGAATATGTGGATTTACAAGTATGTGTACCTTGCAATGAGTAATAGAGAGGTCAAGATTTTTGGGAGGATCAGGTGACAAAACTGGTGCATGACAAATATCATCGATCTCTGGACTTTTTGAGTAAACTTGAACAATTGATGGTATTGCCACCGCAGATGGAGTGGGTACTGCATGCACAATAGTTGATTAGTGATCAACAAAAGAATTGGGAGATGGAGGAACAATATCTGATTGTTCTGTCAAAACACGAGTGACTTGATAGACTAATCAATCATATGTCTTCCCCTGACTTGTACAAATGGAAGGCGTATAGAAAAATGGTATAGTCTATGAAAATACCACATCAGTTGACACAAAATATTTGCCAAGTTCAGTAGAATAACACCGATACCCATTCTGAAGGCTAGAATACCCTAGAAAAACACACTTCAATTCCTTGGCACCTAACTTGGTAATAGATGGTCGAACATTTCGAACATCACATGTGCTCCCAAAACACACTTCAATCCCTTTGGTTCCACAAAAAATAGTGACTTTTTTGAAAAAAGAACAGTATAAGGCGTATTACCAACAAGCACAATAGATGGCATGTGATTAATAAAAAAATAAGCCATAGAGACTGCATCTGCCAAAAATTGTCTAGGAACCTTCATCTGAAAGAAAAGTGCCCGAACTGTCTCAAGTAGATGCATATTCTTCCTCTCTACAACTCTATTTTGAGAGGGTGTATCAACACATGAAAACCAGTGAATAATACCGTGTTGTCTCATGTATGACTGAAACAATTCTGACATATATTCTTTGGCATTATCACTTCCCAAAATACATATTAAAGCATTAAATTGAGTTTTAACTTCAGCACAAAAACCACAAACGTGAGTAAACACTTTAGAGAAACTCTTCATAAAATAAATCCAAGTCATCCGAGAAAAATCATCCACAAAAGTGATAAAATACTTATGTCTAGTTTTGAAAATAACAGGACATGGTACCCAAACATCAAAATGAACTAACTTAAAAGCCGATTCAACCCTCTTATTAACTCTTGGAGATAACGAAATGTGATGGTGTTTCACAAATCGATATGATTCAGAATCCAATGAAGAAATGTTTTGAAACTCAGGGCAAAGCTTCTTCAATAAAGGTAGAGAAGGATGTCCCAATGACAATATGCTTTAAATGGAGATAAGACACTAGACCATGCAACAAACCGAGGTTCCCATTCGTCAAGAATGTAGAGGTCATCAGATACATGTCATTTACCAATAACTTGATTTGTAGTAAGATCACAAAATAGACAATGATCTGAAAAGAATGAGATATAACATTTAAGGTCTCTGTAATTTTACTGACCGAAATCAAATTAAAAGCCAACTTTGGTAGACTCAATACAAATTACAGGATAATAGAGGAGATTGGTTTAACAGTACCAAATCCAACATTATTGCACTTTGATCCATCAGTAATAGTAACTGGATAAGGTTCTTTGTGTAACTAAAAGCTAAAAGAATATTAGAATTACTCATCATATGATTTGTGGCACCTGAATTGATCACCCATTTATCCGAAGAGGTGATAAGACATGTTTTATTTGACTCGACAGAGAAACTCTTCAATAATTTTTGATATTGACAGAATTTTACAAACTCATCCGCTGAAACCAAAATTGTTTCTCAGATAATGGATTAGAACCAGGCATTTTCAACTATTAGTCAAAAGAGAGTTGAAAAATAAATTACAGATGTCCACTAGTAATGAGGGCAGCAACCAAATCAACAAGACTTATGAATAGGTATAATCTGCCGACAGAAATGTCCCTCACAAACCAAAAAATATAATTTCTGCAATGGTGAGACCTGAAAGCCCAAGTTGAAAATAGTCTCGAACAGACCTAAAAAAGAATTAATGAAAGCGTGAAACGTTACTCAAGTATTAGAAATATATAGTCATAAAAAATGTCCAAACAAAATTCTTGAATCTAGCCAGTACCACCAGAAAGGTTCAAAATAAAATTTGAGTATGAGATCTAAAGATGACAAAAACTAACAAATACCAAAGCCCAACACTCAAAATTAATGGTGGTTGAAAGAAGAGATCAGAAAATATCTTTCAAAGATCTATGCTGGAGACAAAAATAGGAAGTGAAGAACACACCTTCTAAACAGAGTTTTATTACCAGAAGAATACTAGAATATGTCATGACTGATGAGGCGATACCGGAGCAGCAAGTCAAAATTAATTCTGTCAGACCACGCACCGGAGATGGCTATTGCCGAAAATATCTTCATTCTCTTATTATGATGGTGGTGAGATAAACTGGTCACTCCTTAGGGTTACCCAAATAGTTGAGACCTCATCTCAGTGTGCCAGAAACATATGGAATTTCTGAACGACGACTTTGAGCCCTAGTGGCTCTAATACCATGAAATCGAGAAAAGATACGGAGAATAACTTGATTCATTACTCAAAGAATACAATGATATAAATACATGAAGAGAATCACCTAACTATGGTAACTAGATATGAAAATCATTACAAATCAGCTATAGTATTATATAAATAATGATACAAATTTCTATAGCGATTCTTTAACATTGCAGTTATAAGAAAATACCTATTTGTTGATTTTTTTTTTTTTGATAGTTGAAGTGAACTTTTCTTTATAAACACCAAGATGTTATTAGATGTACATTGTAGTTCGTTACATCTATATCTTTGAGTTTATCTCCCATTAGGATGTTACCCTCTTCCCATGTACAAGGGAAAAAATCCAAAAAGAAAATAAAAGAAGGTGAGGAGAATATCATTTGCATCAGTACTAATGACAAAACTGCTCTTCCAAATATATCAGTGGAACAATTCTTGATGATCTCCCTATTCATGTGGATTTTGATGGGGGATTTCAAGAAGGTAGGCAATGGGGTCGTGGTAGGAGTGGTGGACAGGTAATCTCCTCATTGGCTCATCCTTTGGAAATGGGGGCTTGAGATTTATGCTAGTAGTTGATCTGGTTTACATCTTTTTTTTTTCAGTTACACGATGAATATCGTACCGACTATGACCCAGATATCCTTTCTTCTATCGCTAAGCATGTGTAAACAATTTTCTTTCAACTTCGTTAGCTATTTTATAAAAAAATGAAGTTTTTATTTTGTACCTATTTTCTTAAATTTTTCAATTTCGGATAAAATTGTTTTCCTATCATGCACTAAAGTGATGAACACTGACACTGGAATTGAACAGAAGGAAATGGAACTATTAGGTCAAAGTTAGTTCATTGTATGAAGAAAGATGACAAACTAAGTACTTTTAGCTAATTTCTTTAGGCAAAAGTTTTTTCGAGGAGCACTAGCATCTTGAGATGTATGTACAATCTGTTGAGAATTACTTTCACGTGATGACACAATACGATTGTTTGAACCAACCTGTTGAGACGTAGGGGTTAATGGTTTACTAATATCTTCTTGAGAAGTGTTTGGTAGCTGCTGGTTGCCTCCTCCCCCTTTGTTACACATGTACCCACGACCTCCCCAACTACGTTTAATGCCTCTTCCTCTTATCATATTTCCTGATCAAAAACTAACAAGAACAGTAGAATAATACTTGAGGTGTCATAAAACATGTGCAACATGTGATGCTTTAGATACAATCATCGTCTACATTAACACTGATGAAATAAAAATATTGGGGGAAAGCAGTGATAGGATAGAGTACGGTGGTTGGAAGAAGAGATCAGAAAATATCTTTCAAAGATCTATGCTGGAGACAAAAATAGAAAGTGAAGAACACACCTTTTGAACAGAGTTTTAGTACCAGAAGAATACTAGAATATGTCGTGATTGACAAGGTGATACCGGAGCAGCAAGTCAAAATTAGTTTTGTCAGACCACGCACTGGAGATGACTATTGCCGAAAATATCTTCTTTCTCTTCTTATGATGGTGGTGAGATAAACTAGTCACTGCTTAGGGTGACCCAAATATTTGAGACCTCATCTCAGGGTGCAAGAAACGTATGGAATTTTTGAACGACGACTGTGAGTCCTAGTGGCTCTGATACCATGCAATCGAGAAAAGGTATGGAGAATAACTTGATTCATTACTCAAAGAATACAATGATATAAATACATGAAGAGAATCACCTAACTATAGTAACTAGATATGTAAATCATAGAAAATTAGCTATAGTATTATATACATAATGATACAGATTTCTAAAGTGATTCTGTAACATTGCAGTAATAAGAAAATACCTATTTGTTGATTATTTTTTTCTTTTTTGGTAGTAGAAGTGAATTTTTCTTTATAAACACCAAGATGTTATTAGATGTACATTGTAGTTCGTTACATCTATATCTTTGAGTTTATCTCCCATTAGGATGTACCCTCTTCCATGTACAAGGGAAAAAAGCCAAGAAGAAAACAAAGAAGGTGAGGAGAATATCATTTGCATCAGTACTAATGACAAAACTATTTTCAGGTACTACTATAGAGACGATGTTGGAGACTGCCAAATATATCAGTGGAACAATTCTTGATGATCGCCCTATTCATGTGGATTTTGATTGGGGATTTCAAGAAGGTAGGCAATGGGGCCATGGTAGGAGTGGTGGAAAGGTAATATTCTCATTGGCTCATCCTTTGGAAATGGGGATTTGAGATTCATGCTAGCCGTTGATCTGATTTACATCTTTTTTTTCAGTTACACAATGAATATGGTATCCACTATGACTCAAATATCCTTTCTTCTATCCATAAGCATGTGAAAACAATTTTCTTTCAACTTCGTTAGCTATTTTATAAAAAAAATTAAGTTTTTATTTTGTACCTAGTTTCTTAAATTTTTTCCTATCATGCATTAAAGTGATGAACACTGGAAAGACACTGGAATTGAACAAAGGCAGGATTCTCTCGTCTTTTATTTCCCTTTTTTCTGAGAGCGGCTTGCTCTAGCACGAAGTACGCCCCACAAAGTGCTACTTCCTTTTTAAAGCAAACATGTGGACATAAAAAAGAATTTCATTGATAGAATAGAGGAAGATGGAAGAGATGGGAACCTTATTCTGACGAAAAGTTCCAACTCGATCTTAGGCCGTAAAGCATTCAAGTCCCCTAGCGCTTGCTTAGTCGGGACATGGAATTACTAGGTCAAAGTTAGTTCAGTGTATGAAGAAAGATGACAAACTAGGTACTTTTAGCTAATATCTTTAGGCAAATGTTTTTTCCTGGAGCATGAGTTGTTTGCCGAGCACTATCATCTTGAGATGTATGTACAATCCGTTGAGAATTACTTTTACGCGACGACACAATAGAATTGTTTGAACCAACCTGTTGAGACGTAGGGGTTAATGGTTCACTAATATCTTCTTGAGAAGTGTTTGGTAGCTGCTGGTTGCCTCCTCCCCCTTTGTTACACATGTACCCACGACCTCCCCAACTACGTTTAATGCCTCTTCCTCTTATCATATTTCCTGATCAAAAACTAACAAGAACAGTAGAATAATACTTGAGGTGTCATAAAACATGTGCAACATGTGATGCTTTAGATACAATCATCGTCTACATTAACACTGATGAAATAAAAATATTGGGGGAAAGCAGTGATAGGATAGAGTACGAAGTTACAACAATAAGTAAAGAATTTTTCTTTCATCTGTATATGTGTTAAAGATAGAAGACTGCAAAATGAGGAATATCTGCTTTCCGCAATCAAAAAATGAGGAACATTTGCTAATACGAAGACTACATTATACACCCACACTTATCCATATGCATATTTATTCTCAACAGCAAAGTATTGTGCTAAAACGCATAATAGAAAATTTAATTGATGACTGCCAGGAAATATCTTCGCGCTTTCAATTTCAGCTGTATCTTTTCAACGTCATGTACTTCCACTTCACCATTTTTATGACGCATGCTATCAAGATCATCAGTGGTGTTTGAGAGTAATACGGATAAAGTGTCATCTTCTTGGTACCGGACAATTGGGGAATCAATTCGATTTCTAGCTTTAATTTTATACACAGCCCACCATTCAACACTATGTTTCTTTTTATTGGGATATTCTGCAAAATAGACTTGTTGCGCTTGTTAAGCCAACACAAAAGGTTCCTTATATGATAGTGGTGTAGGCCTGACTTAGATCCTAGTATTCCTTATATGATAATATATGAATTGCAAATATTCGTATTTAGGAATAATATTGTATGAATAATTTTTATTATATAATATTATTTTTATATGGTAATATTTATAGTGAGATATTCTAATATCCATATAAGAAATGATATTATATGAATATCTTTTTAAATTTTATGGTATTATTTCTTATATGATAATATTTGAATCACAATTAATAATTTTTTAAAAAATTAATGCAAATAGAATTGTTGCCAAGTGACTTCATATTACACCACTTGGATTAACCTCTGCTAGACTATCCTCCTAGTATAATATAGACCATTTTTATTTGATAATACTTATAGTTAGATATTCTAATATCCATATAAGGAATGATATTATATGAATATCTTTTTAAATTATATGGAATTATTTCTTATATGGTAATATTTGAATCATAATTAATAATTTCTTTTTAAAATTAATGCAAATAAGAATTTGTAGCTAGATGGCTTGTTCATATTACACCACTTAGCTTAACCTCATGCCACCCTCCTTTTAATATCAATTAATGAATTTATTTACTTGATTACCTATGATGATATCAATTAATGAATTTATTTACTTGAATTTATTTATTTACTTAGCTTAACCTCATGCTACCCTCCTTTTAATAGTTTGCTAGTTATTGTGGAGGTCTATAAATCTGGATGAATAATATCAAAATGAGAGAACGTTACACTTAGTGATGTCTGAAAAGGAAGTCTAACATACTTCCCTAATGGACAAGAGTAGAAACTGTGGGGAAATTTCCCTTTATTACATTGAATTAAATTGTGACTCCTAAGAAAATTAGAAACTGGTGGTCCCGGGTGCCCAAGTCTATTGTGTCAAGTTGATATGGAGATTTAAACTAGAGAGGTATGTGGATTGACACTGGCAGCAGAATTGGGTGAGAATGGATAGAGGTCCCCTACACTATTGTATCTCGTAAGAGTTGTCCCGTATGTAGGTCCTTCACAGAAAAACCAAACTGGTCAAACTAAATAGATACAGAATTGTCACTAGTAAACTTCCTAATAGAGATAAAGTTTTTAATGTTGTTAGGCGCGTATAAGACATTTTTAGGGTAAAAGGTGGGTGAGTTTTGGTGTTTGTGTGGTGCCATAACCTTGAATTGGAATGCGATTGCCATTTCTAACCAAAATACATTGGGGATTACTAAAATTAAATAGTTGAGGGACATTACCAGAGTTATGAGTGAGATCGGATGTGACCCCGTATCCATGTACCATGCATCGTCGGGCTGCTGAAGATTCATAGTGCTGTAGGCCTGACTTAGATCGGTAGGGATCATATGACCGTATGACTGTTATTGCTAGGTAGTGGATAAGTGGGCCCGGTATGGATGACCCGTGTGACTTGGGCCAGGAGCTGGGCCAAGAATGCTCGGACTAGGTCTAGGGTGCTGTGCCGGGTTTGTTGGGTAAGGGATATGGAGACTGGGCCTGTCGTGGCTGGCCAACAAAATTGGGCCTTCCCCCTAAGTCCCTTCCCTTGCCTCCCCAGTTGTTGCCTCGGCCTCGACCTCTGCCACCGCCTCGCCCGCTACTAATTTTGGTCATCGGGCAGATACATGGGTAGTCGACGGTGTATGTACTACCGATGCCTTCTGATTATGTTTACCTTTTTTGGCACGTGTAGTCTCTTCCAATAGCAACTGTGATCGAGCCTTATTGAAGCTAGGGAGTGGGTCAGCTTGCTGGATCATCACCGCAAGTGTATCATACTCACCTTTCGGCAACCCATTAATAAGCAACAACACCATCTTTGTATCTGAAATCAGAGTGACAACATTAGACAATTGATCAACAACTAATTTAAGTTGTTTACAATAGTCTCACATGTTAAAAACGTTTATGTAAATCAAGTCCCGTACTCGGATCCTCAATTCAAGATAAGACATAGAGCTCCAAGATTGTCCAAGATTAACCATCGACACTCAGCTAAGGACTTGAAAATGTATGGGATATGGAATGGTTTATGAGACAACACTTTATTGTCTCAAAGAGTGGTACTTTATTCAATCTTATGTGTTGGTCGTGGCCGAGGCCTTGCTTTAAAATGTTGTCTTTAAATTCTTGGTTAAGTATTAGTTACTTAGGACATATTAAAGGTATGTAATAACCCTTAGAGACTCACTAGGACACATTCAATGAGGGGAATATGACAAAGCCGAGAGGATCCTCATCACATAGTGACATGGCCAAACATGTACACGGAATCAAATGAGTGAATGTGCCATCTAGAAGTTAAGGTCTTCCAAGTGGATAAACCGTGTATGGATTTCATCAATTGAGAACATCAAGACGCGGATTGATGAAGCCGAAGGGTTGAATGATTTACTCCCTTCACAATCGACCAAAGGGCATGCATCTCAACACACTCCAAGGAGCTCATTCAAGTTCTAACCAACCCTGTATGGAAGCCATAAAAAAAGGTTCTAAAACATTGTATCTAGACGTGAAGAACCCCTCGACCGAGGACCTTTCCCCTCCTTCTTTCCAACCTAATCGGCTAAGTGTGTAGTCTATATCTTTATGTTTTCTTTCTAGAAGGTTCCTTGTTCATCTATAAAAGGAGCCCTTAAGATATTGTATTAGGTGGTTGTTGTTGAATGAAAAAATTGAGTTTAACTCATTTTCGCTAAGTCCTTCAATCCGGGACTGAATCTTTTAGTTGGATCCTCCGGGAGGGTCAACTATTTGTGTCTAATATTTTCGATCACCCTTGCTTGTATCGACCGAATTGTGACTTAGTTTGTGTCTCGGATTGTTTTCAACAATCCGTATACAATCTGTGTTCCAATTACTTGTTTCTCCACATTTATATCTCATGCAACACTACATAAACATATCCACGAAAGGCCATTGTCCACACATATCCTTAGCCCCACAAAAACACTACTAAACATATCAACATCCCACCCAAACTCCCTTCTCACACACCCTTAATGTTTTGGTGCACTTCCGAACTTTAGCACCACCAAACCACCAAACCCCAAGCATCATCCTGACCCTATTACCACCCGTGACAACTCGACAAAAAACCTTGACGCGACTCCTCCCACACCCAGTCGAAATTATCACCAAACACCCCATTACTGGCCTACCGAGAGACCGAGAAACCTCAATCTTGACCTGCCATTTTGGGTCAACCCGAGTACAATCAGGACCCGAAACCTTTAGCTACTCAAATCCCTCCATACATATATCAAATTGGTATCAGAGCGAGGAAATCCCGTCCCACGCTTTGACGTTATGACTCTCACAAAAAAAGAACTACGGAGGATTATGCATGACTTTTTGACCGACCGATTACAAGCATTGAAAAAGGAACTTGCCGGCCTACCAAAACCAAACTTCTGCCAAAGTACCAAAGGCATGATAAAGGTCGTACCTTGTTCCTTAACCCCTTGTACAATAAAGAAGATGACGGTACATCCTTTAATAATCCCTTGTATAATCGAGAAGAGGTGAGGATTCCGTTATTATGAAGAAGTCCATTATCAAGGAATTCTTAGAAGAAGATGCCCCTATTAAGGAAGTGCGTGGAGACTGCGTACACCAATATGTGCCGAATGACTGACTTGAAGCACATGAGGAGACTCAAGGGGATCAACTCTTTTACACACGGTGCAAAGTACAAGAAAGAGTGTGTAAACATGATTGTTGATGGAAAGAGTTGTGCCAACTTGGCCTTCGAGGAAATGGTGTCCAAACTAAAGTTGTTCATTCACAGCCACCTCTATTGAATACATAATTAAAACATACAAGCAAACAATCTCTTGTTAGCTTCCGGATTGGGGGGTACGAAGATAAAGTATGGTGTGACATCCTCCCCATGGATGCGTGCCATATTTTGTTAGGACGACCATGGCAACTCGACACAAAGGCACAACATGATGAGGGAATGAATACTTATTCCTTTCGAAAGAACAACAAAAAGACCAGGTTGGTGCCGATGTCCCCTAGTGAAGTAAGGGATATGAGAATCCAGAGTAAAATAAAGCGCAAAATCGAGGCTTTATTAGTCGATGCGCAAAAGATAGAAGAAGAAACAAGAAGGGGAGCCTTCTAAACTCATTAATTGGAAAGGACGACCTCGCAATAGACACGATTAGTGATGCAGCCCCGAAGGGAACCGTGAAGGAATTAGTGAATGATGCGTGTACGGATGT
The DNA here is from genome assembly GCA_029783415.1 of Anisodus acutangulus. NCBI lineage: Eukaryota > Viridiplantae > Streptophyta > Magnoliopsida > Solanales > Solanaceae > Anisodus > Anisodus acutangulus. The sequence continues at coordinate 25,655,879 of CM056503.1, forward strand.
TATCATGCCACCATTCGCGGGAGATGCTACATGTTACAAGGAAATAACTCCCCGGAGTTCCCTATATATCCATCAAGTCTATGATTCCTACTTAGGGAAAATGAGTGACGCCATTACAGAAGATGGTGTGAACTTGATGCTCTAACATGTATTAAGTAGTCAACAGGGGAGCATGAAGAATCCCAACGGGAGCAGATATTCCACACCCGTTGCAAGGTAAACGCAAAAGTATACACCATGATCATAGATGGAGGTAGTACTGCTAATTTGATCTCCAACAGGATAATCGGTGAGTAAAAATTTCCAATCCGTATGCATCCTAGACCTCGCTATATTCGGTGGGTCAATAAAGGAAATGGGGTCACCATAGCAACTCAAGCCCGTGTCAACTTCCGGATTAGTGAATATGTCACATATTGTTGGGGAGGCCATAGCAATTCTACAAAAGGAAATTGCACGATGGGGAGGACAACACCTTTTACTCCCATAAAGATGGCAGGGAATTTCAGTTACGACCTCTTTCACCTAGCGAAGTGAGAAAAATGAAACTTCAAAATGCAAGAGAGTGTAAAGCAGAATTTGAGACTCTCTTGATTGAAGGGAAAAAAGAAGAGGAAGAATTAAAGAAGGGGAGACCGTGGAACGTGTTGGTGCCACTACCGGTTGTGATGGCCCAAGTAAGAAATGACACTTAGTTCGTGAGTGTATACAATCATAAGATTTTCAAATTTGTCTTGAGGCACGAACTAAGAATGGGTGGATGTTGGAATCGTCCTCATTTTCTTTCCAAGAAAACATTAAGAGGAGGTCAAGTGATGGTTCCCAAGGGACAACTTATCGAGTCCAAGTGGATTGTGAAATCAGTTGGGACGTCTTTTGGTCTAGGCTACCCGAGAGATGAAAAGGACAAACAAGATTGGTCAGAATGTCCAAAAACTAACTGAGGCCATAGTATGGGTGTTTCTTACCCTCAGGTACTCCGAGTCCATGGACAAATTGATGCTCCTATCACAACCATGGGAGAAATTTTTCAAAAGGAGCAAGGAATAGATGCCGACCTATACCAAGAACCGCAAGCCACATATGGTTATGGTAAGGAAATAAAGGGTGAACATCACAATCATTGGACATATGATTCCATGGTTCAATGGGTACAATATTTGAAGGATGGTCTCTTCCGATGGTTAGCCGAACTTCAAGAAAGCGCTTATAAGAGACCAACTTCAAATGAAAGCATAGATGCAAAATGGTATGAACAAGAGTTGTCCTCGTATGTGATCCCCAAGAATTTGAGGGAAAATTCTTCCAAAGAAGGGGAGAATGATGTAAATCAAGTCCCATACTAGAATCCTCAATTCAAGACAAGAAGTAGAGCTCCAAGATTGTCCAATATTAACCATCGATACTCGGCTAAGGACTTGAAAATGTATGGGGTATGGAAAGGTTTAGGAGACAACACTTGATTGTCTCAAAGAATGGTACTTTATTTGGCCTTATGTGTTGGTTGTGGCCGAGGCCTTGCTTTAAAATATTGTCTTTAAATTCTTGGTTAAGTATTAGTTACTTAGGACATATTAAAGGGATGTGATAACCCTTAGCGACTCACTAGGACACATTCAATGAGGGGAAGATGACTAAGCCGAGAGGAGCCTCATCATAGAGTGACATGGCTAAGAATGTACATGAAATTAAAAGAGTGAATGTGCCATCTAGAAGTTGAGGTCTTCCAAGTGGATAAACCGTGTATAGATTTCATAAATTGAGAACATCAAGACGCGGATTGATGAAGCCGAAGGGTTGAACGATTTACTCCCTTCACAATCATCCAAAGGGCGTGCATCTCAATACACTTCAAGGAGCTCATTCAAGTGCTAACCAACACTGTATGAAATCCATCAAAGAAGGTTCTAAAACATTGTATCTAGATCTGAAGAACCCCTCGGCCAAAGACATTTCCCCTTCCCATTTCCTACCTAATCGGCTAAGTGTGTAGTCTATGTCTTTATGTTTTCTTTCTAGAAGGTTCCTTGTTCTACTATAAAAGGAGCCATTAGGATATTATATTAGGTGGTTGTTGTTGAATGAAAAACTTGAGTTTAACTCATTTTGGCTAAGTCTTTCAATCAGGGATTGAATCTCTTAGTTGGATCCTCTAGGAGGGTCACCTATCTTGTGTCTAAGGTTTTCGATCACCCTTGCTTGGTTAGTGTTAAGCCTCGTGGTTTGCAAACCTCAACCTAGTCCTTGTGAAATTGATCACAACATACTTGAAGACCACACAAGCAATTAACTCCTCGTGTTTCCATCCAAGGACCCATATCGACCGAATTGTGACTTGGTTTGTGTCTCGGATTGTTTCCAACAATCCGTATACAATCCATGTTACAATTACTTGATCCTCCATATTTATATCTCCCGCAACACTTCATAAACATCTCCACAAAATGCCACTGTTCGCACATATCCTTAGCCCCACACAAACACCACCAAATATATCAACGTCCTACCCAAACTCCCTTCTCACACACCCTCACTGTCTTGGTGCACTACCGAACCTTAGCACCACCAAACTACGAGCATCATACTAACTCTCTAACCACCCGTGATAACTCCACCAAGCGCCTTGACGCGACTCCTCCCACACCCACCCAAAATTACTACCAAATACCCCATTGCCGGCCTACCGAGAGACCGAGAAACCCCAATCTTGCCCTGCCATTTCGGGTAAACCCAAGTACAATCAGGACCCGAACACTTTACCCACTCAAAGCCCTCAGTAGATACATAAAAAGTTCTCAAGACGGATGTTGTTAAATTATTCCTTCAAATACACGTTATGTGTATGTTTGTTGTCTAGAAAGATTTCTTCTAGCCTCGTCCATAAGTCATGAGCCGAAGCACCTGTCTTGATAATGGTATGAAGTAAATCCTTGGATATGGGGCCATATTTCCATTATTTGAAGATTTTATTGATGTGCTTACACGTTGGGTTGTCAACGTCGACTGGACGGGGAGTGGAGGCGACGTTGTAAGCACATGCATGAATTCAGAATAGTTCAACCCACGATGAGTATTGACCATCCTCTTGATCAAGAATTAAATGGATGAAGTTCTTGATGTTTGTCACGGAAAAGGCCGGATGAAAGGTGGTAGGAGAGGGGAGAGGGCGGAAGTTGTATGATGTGTGTCGTGGGTGGAAGGAGGAATAGGTAGGAGAATCCATGGACAAGGGCTGCCGGCAGCGTGAAGGAGAAAGAAAAAGAGAAGGAGGCACCAATTTTGGAGGGGTTGCCGGCGGTGGATGAAAAAGGAGAATATATTAATATTCTCCATATATTTTATAATTATGATTTTGATGTAATTATGGAAACTACAAATCCTACTTGTAATAGGATATCTAGTTACAAATCCTAATTGTATTAGGATATATAGGTTCTATAATTACATCAAAATCTTAATTACAAAATATATGGACAATATTAATATATTCTTTATTAATATGTTTTCTCATACAAATAGAATTTGTTGGTAAGTGACTTGTTCATATTACACCACTTGGCTCAACCTCATGTTAGACTATCCTCTATTTTTCACTTTATTCTTATGACCATGTAACTGCCTACATTGATATATATTTTGGTGTGTTGTAAAGTAATTAATTGATTGTTTAATCAAAGATTCAGTTTAAATTCTTAGTGCTCAAATGGGTACATCCATCGAAATTGAATTGGCCACCAGTTGTTGCTTCATATGGCAAATGAATTGGCAAATGTTCCATGGGATCAAAGAAACCTGGAGGAAATATTTTATCTAGCTTGCAAATTGTAACCTTTATGCTTTCTTCAAGCTTCTATAGATCTTCTACTTTTAACACAATTGCACATAAACCTTTAAACAATAAGCTAATCTATGTTAAGGCATTCCAAATTGGCTTTGGCAAAAAATCTGGAAATGCAATGGGTAGCAACCTTTCTAGAAATACATGACAACCATGTCTCTTCATCCTTGATAATTTACAATCATCCATGTCTACACATCTAGACAAATTGGAGGCATAACCATCAAGAAACCTTAAGCTTTTCACCCATTCACATATCTACTTTCTTGGTTCTTTGGTCAATGAATAGGCTGCGTTTGGCTTCAAAAATTTTCCTTCATGATCCATCAATTTAATCTCTGGACGATTGTAATAACTCTGCACAACCTTCAAATACTATAATTTCCATGCAAATATCTTTGAAATACATAGAATATAAATAATTTATGAACATTTTACTGATAGAAAGTTTAGAATTTATAAGCAAACCTCTTTTGAATCATGAGTAGAGCTTTTAAATTTAAGACCAATAGAAATTCTATCACTCGGTTGTTGCACAAAATTGGGAATTACCCTAACTTATGTTGGAATATGTAAAGCAACAATGGAAATAGTAAATAACTATTACACCGATCAAAAGGATAAACAACAATGAGGACAACAACAAGTTGTCAATATATTGATTTTGAATAAAACTTCAAATATAGAACTTGTATTCGAAAATGCAAGAACATGAACTACTACTCTTGTGGCTTGTAGATCCGCTTAGAATACGAATGGTTAGAGTCCTTCGTCTGTTAAGTTAACACCTGAAACACTTAGCAACCAATTAGATAAACCATAACACCACCGACTGAGTCGAGAGATGACTCTCTGTCTTTAAGACAATATTGCCCCCGTATATATAGGCTTTACGGAAGTGTGGACAATAGTCTCCCAAGATGAAACAACAAACTATCAAGTGTGCAAAGCCTACACAAATGATCTCAGCGAAGAACACAAATAATGAAGATTGCTAAGAGAAGGATTGCTATCAGGAAAATTTGATCTCTTTGTGGTGTTGTGAACTTTGTTTTTCTGTTCATATGTTCATATATGTTCTTCTATCTTCTTCTATAGATTTGAGACAAAGGCCTCAATTTATAGGTTTGCAAGATGGTCCCTTCAAGTACCCATGTAATGGTCATTTAAATGCCATGTAATGGCCCTTTAAACCACCAACTAATGCAGCCAAATAATGGCTAAGTTATGGAGGAAAAACTGCCAAGTTAATGCTCTAAAACCTCTCCATAATCAGCCAAAATTTTGGACTTCCGTCGAGCACTCACTGCCAATGAAGCGCCGCGGCTCTGCCACATTAGCACCGCGTCGCTAATTCAACCAGAAAGACAACGAAGCTTATAGCAAGTCAGGCGCCGCGGCGCTCCGGCACCGCAACCCCGTCTGGGAGGGGCACCGCGACCCTTCTCGGCTCTACGGCCCTTTTTCGACCATTCCATATTACACCTCGCACAATCCTTCCTTCGTTTACCAACGTGGAACACTTATCATTTAGCAAATAACCATCCATCATTCTATGTCTCAAACATTTCACTTACGTACCAATATCTCTTTCATTAACGAAATTTACGATACTTGGCACTAAGATTGCACGTGTGTGGAAACGATATTTCCAACGTGCATGGCCCAATTGTTCGGGTCATAAATAATGGGATAAACTTAATTCCACATTAGTAAATTTCCAACAATTCCCCCTTGAAAGAGATTTTGGTGCACACACAAGGTGCCTACTTTTAGCAATCTTTCAGCGAAAAGATATTACATCAGGAGAGGTAGCTTCTGCTTTGAAACTTTCCTAGTTGAATACTATCGGACTTACTTACTGCGCGGTGAATGCATGTCTTGAACCGTTAGTGTTTAATGTAAGCCAAGATAATGGTACCAACACAATACCTCCCCTCGGCCTATCCTCGCACTTAAATAGGTGATATCCTGCTATACCCCACTTCATAAGTGTTAGAAATCATTAAAAGTTTCCCCAACCTTGACCTCAATCGTTTGAGGATCGTTAAAGGTTTGGAAGCTTAAACTTTACCCACCATACAGGTAGCACTTTAATGTCTATCGCGGGAACGACTTTGGATTCATGTTTCTTAAATAGAAACCATAATCTGAAGTGCTCTTTATTCCATCGAAGCGCTCAACTGAACCTTTTCCAGCTTAGTTTTCCCATTGAACCAAATTCTTGGGATCTCCAGTTAGTATGGTTGGGTTACCACCGCAAATGTTATATTTTTGGGGTTTTAAGCCCATTCCCCTAGACATGCAGAACTCTTGATCTTTAGGTAGTCCCTTAGTTAAAGGGTCTGATATATCCTTTGATTAGTAATCAAGAAAGTGCCACCCGTGATGATCAACTGCCATATGGTCTCATGTCTCTGACAGATTCGACAGATATGTCCAAACACCATCATTTGTGCCCTTCCTGAAGCCGACCGGCTAGCTACATTGTATAACTGCTGAAGGCACGGGTTTTTCCCAATAAGGGACCTCCTCAAAGGAGTCGTGAAGTTACTCAACTTCTTTTATGCTTTGTTTAAAGCGATAAACTCTGATTTTATCATGAATCAGCCGATGCAAGTTTTCTTAGTGGATTTTCCAAGACCCACCATACACATTTACTTGTGGCTTTGGCGTTCTTCATATCTGATGTCCAGTTTGCATCACTGTGTTCTCCCAGAACTGCTGGACATCCAGAACACCATAATCCATAGATAAGCGAATATTTTAGATATCGTCATATCCGACTTAACCCCTTCTATCGATCATTTCCAGAATCACGAGTGAACCTTAGTTTAAGTGATCTGCTTTGTAGGCCGATACCATGTCGGTTGTAGTGTGTACAATATATTGACTACATGTGACCTGCACATATCGCTCCTTGTATATGGGTGCACCATGATTCCAATCAGTTCTATGATTCGTATCCATTGGTGGCTTTAACGAGACTGTCAATTATCTCATAACTGTGTTTAGAGTTTTAGACCAGTCCGTTAGATGTCTTAGAAATCCAATTCCTAAGATGTCATATGTGATACTCATATCCGTTGTTTCAATATAACTTCCACTCTCAGACTGTTGGTTTTTCCAACTGTTGACTTTCTAACTTCAGAGTCAAGGTTTCTATTGTCAGATTTATTATTTCTGTTTTATCTGAAACTTCCAGGACCAAAATGTAATCATTTCAGGGACCAAAATGAAAGTCCATGAAGAAGCCCAATAGTCCAATAACCAACTCTGATCCTCCCCTTCCAACTTTCCGGTTAGGAAGGTTGTTTCAACATCCATGTCACGCAAGACTGCAATGGCCCTGGATGTTAAGCTATTCACAAGGGAGCACATGTACAAGTAGTCGAGGCCTTATACTTGTCAATAGATCCATCTACTTTTTACTCACTTTTGAGTATCCACTTTTACAACCCAAAGGTTTTTTTCCCGGATAAAGATCAACCATTACACAAGTATGGTTCTATATGATGGAATCTATTTCTCTTTATGTAGCTTCTTTCCAAAGCAGCGCTTCTGGAGATGACAATTCTCTGTTAAATATCCATGGTTCATTCTCAACCATACAAGCTAGAAGGCCTAGAACAAGTCTTTGTCCCCTATTTGCTCAGTCTCGGTAGATCTGAAACATTAAGTTCTGAATAATCAGCAACTTCTGAGTCCTGTAGATATGGAATGTCTAATTTTGAACAGTCAGGCCCTCGCGAGTTCATGTTAACCTCGAGCAATTAATTTTTTTCCTTCTCAAGAAAAGTTATCTTCAAAGAATTCAGCATTCTTTGACACCAAGAGGCGATAAGAACTACTGTTATTTGCAGGTCCAGTAGATATGTAATTTACTGTCTTAGGTCCAACTTGACCTGTTTCGGTATTCCAACCTTTACCAAGACACCCCACATCACAACATTTGTATGTGCGATCATTTCCATGTTTCACAAGGAGAGTTATCCTTATCCTTATGCATAGTTCTATGAGAATCACATTAGCGGTAAGGATCGCCTTGCCTCACATATTTTGGACATATGGCTTTGCGCTTGGCTAACACCGTTAGACTGAGGTGAGTAATGAGCAGTCCTTTAATGAATGATGCTTCACATTCTCCCCCCTATCACTATGAATTCCTCAATCCTTAGGCTTAGTTGATCTTCAACTTCTACGTTGTAGCACTTATCCGCTTCAACAGCTTCATCATTGCTTTTCAACAAACAAAGGATACAATATGTTGTACCATCATTAATGAAGGTCACAAAGTACTTGTCTCCCCCCTCTATTTTGTAGAAACTTCAAATCACCCATGTAGGTGTGACTAAGTTCTAGAGGAGCTGTACTTCTTTCCCTATTCCTTTGACGGAATGGAAAGGTGATTTTGCCTCTTCGCCTACCTCACATTCATTTTGAGGGTTTATGTCGACAAAAGGCAAATCTCAACTTCGTTAGCTTTTGAATGACTTTCTATTTAACGTGTCTTAATCTATGATGGCATAGATGCACAGATTACAAATATATCATTCATTTAGCTACATACATACTATACCATTCTTAGTTATTACAGACCTGTTGGACTAGTCTCAAACCAGCTTGTCTAACAACGTCTCTTAAACCAACTTTGGGACATGTATCACCTCATTTTAGAGTGATCCCATTCTCTGAAGTCCTATTGAGGACAACCTCTCCAACCCCTTCTACTTTAGAGGTGGCATTGCTTCATAAGAACAACCTCTTGCCCGTGGTTAGGGCGTAACCGAATCATATGTGATCTAGATACTCTGGCCCACTCCAATTGCTTTGGCAGACTGAGTGTCCAATTTTTTCTGCCTTTATTTAGCCTTCAGATCATTTAAGACCTGGAAAACTCTGGCCCACCTCACTAGGTGTCCATTACTTTTCTATCAACTGAATTTTGGCCCACTCCAGTCGCCTGTAGGCTTTGTACGACTGAGTGTCCAATATCATCTTATCAAATGTATTTTATCCCACTCCAGTTGCCCGTAGGCTTTGTACGACTGAGTGTCCACTATCATCCTATCAAATTAATGATCTTCTATCAGATAGTGTGACAGGTTCAACGTCTTAAGATAAGCCATTATCTTTTAGTCTTCTTCCCTTGTGATTGGTGCCCAGGGAAATCCCTGGCCCTTACTTAAGAGTGGTAACAGTTTTCGCACAGTCAGTGGATCTCTCTCCTTCGTATGTGCGAACATACTTTACACACTTTTAATAATTACACCCAAAAGAGTGGATCTTTTAAGTTTTGTTTACAATAGTCCAATCTTTAACAGGGAAGGAAAGAGATTCAATATCTGATTTTAGAGTGTAGGGAATATAAGTTTTTAATGAAAACACTTTCATATTCCCAGCCTTGCTTTACACACTTTTATTCAGACATTAACTAAACATTTTATTGATAAATAAGGATTAACTTAGACCTTTTGGATTCTGGCCCACTTCAGTTTAGACTGAGTGTCCAAATCCTCCTTACCATAATTAGGATCCTCTGTTTGGGACAGATATAGGACTTTTGCGATATGATAGAACATCATCTTCAGCCTTCTCCTCTTGTCCCAGTTGACATCCTCAGCCTCTCGTGGGTGCTTGTTTCCACCCCTCTCGTAGGCGCTTGTTTCCACCACCCTCGGGAGCGGTGACACCAACTCGTCCTTGATCTTTAGCTGTACTAGCATGACTATCAGCAGTATCTTGAAGCTCAACATCAGATTCAGGGATCCCTCATTTGACAAAAACAGATTTGTAACTGTCATCAAAGAGAGAACCAAAACTAGGATCAGATTTGAAAGCACGGTTGTCAAGAAGAAAACCACATCCAGATTTGGTCACACACTTGTCGACCAACATCTTTCGAATCACTAATACAATCTTGTCTTAAAATTGTTGGAATATGTAAAGCAACAACGAGAATAGTAAATAACTATTACAGTGATCGAAAGGATAAACAACAATGAGGACAACAACAAGTTGTCAATATCTTGATCTTGAATGAAACTTTAAATATAGAACTTGTATCTGAAAATATAAGAACATGAACTGCTACTCTTGTGGCTTGTAGATCTGATGAGAATACGAACGGTTAGAGTTCTTCGTCTTATAAGTTAACACCTGAAACACTTAGCAACCAATTAGATAAACCACAACACCCCCGACTGAGTCGAGAGATGGTTCTCTGTCTTTAAGACAAGATTGCCCCCGTATATATAGGCTTTACGAAAGTGTGGACAATAGTCTCCCAAGATGAAACAACAAACTATCAAGTGTGTAAAGCATATACAAATGATCTCAGCGAAGAACACGAATAATGAAGATTGCTAAGAGAAGGATTGCTATCATGAAAATTTGATCTCTTTATGGTGTTGTGAACTTTGTTTTTCTATTCATATGTTCATATATGTTCTTCTATCTTCTTCTATCTTCTTCTATAAAATTGAGACAAAGTCCTTAATTTATAGGTGTGCAAGATGGTCCCTTCAAGTGCCCATGTAATGGTCATTTAAATACCATGTAATGGCCCTTTAAACCACCAACTAATGTAGCCAAATAATGGCTAAGTTATGGAGGAAAAATTGCCAAGTTAATGCTGCAAAACCTCTCCATAATCAGCCAAACTTTTGAACTTCCATCGAGCACTCACTGCCAATGAAGAGCCGCGACGCTAATTCAACCAGAAAGCCGACGAAGCTTACTACCAGTCAGGCGCCGCGACGCTGCTAGGGGGCGCCGCGTCACAGTCCGGGAGGCACCGCGACCCTTCTCGGCTCCGCGGCCCTTTTCCGAACTGTTCCATCTTACACCTCGCACAATCCTTCTTTCATTTACCAATGTGGAACACTTGTCATTTATCAAATAACCATCCATCATTCTATGTCTCAAACATTTCACTTACGTACCAATATCTGTTTCATTAACGAAATTTACGATACTTAGCACTAAGATTGCACGTGTGTTGAAACGATATTTCCGACGTGCAGGACCCAATTGTTCGAGTCATAAATAATGGGATAAACTTAATTCCACATTAGTAAATTTCCAACAACTTATGTGGTCCGTCTCTTTTTCACTTTTTCAGGATCATTTCCTGCTAGTATTTAAAAAATTATTTTAGATAATGTTCAGATTGTGTTGGAGATTAAAAAAAACACATCTAAATTCAAACTCATAACCAACTAAGTTTGGTTTAAAACAAAAACACTCACAATCAAGTTTCAATTAATATTTATTAAAACATCATCTTCCTTTAAAAGGAAAATTCATTTTGTATTAAAAAGGAGAAAAGAGTAGAAAATTTGTGATGGTGGCGTTCTCCTCCATTGCTCCGACAAATAATCAACATCTATATTGCATTTCATTCTTAAATTATGTGTTATATATAAATATATAAATATATAGCACTTGCGAAATCCAAAATTTGAGTAATGCATCAAAACCGCTACATAATGCAGGAATAGGAATTATTTAATTATCATTAAGGTGATTATCATTTAAGTTGCTGCCACGTGGGTTATTAAGGCCGCTGCTATGTGGTTACGTTTACGATTTTATTGCAAACGTTATATCTTAAAATCAGCGTAAGTTAATGCTACTAGGTGGGTTTAATTTCGGCATTTATTTTATATGCACAAACATTTATTTAATAGAAAGTTAGAGGAAAAGTTTAAAAAAAAGAGAAAAAACATAAATACATTTCCTGGTCATAGAGAAGTGTCACATCATCTTGTCTATGCCTAATAAACTAGAGAGTCTTGACCAATTTAAAAGATCATTTAATGTAGTAATGGATCTTGATCCATGATGACCTTTTTATTGATTTTGACGATTTAATCTCTCTATGAATGAAAAAGGGATTTATAAATATAGATACGCACAATACCGCCATAGAAAGAGGACATATTCCGAAAAAAATGCTACATCTACTTTGAGTTAAAAGAAGAAATTAAAGGAACACGCAACACTAAACTCAAAACGTATGTATAGGAGGAAAAGACATGCCTAAATAGTTCCGAATAAGAGAACTTCAGTGGTTTGTATTCTTTTTTTCCTGATTTTTATCTTTTTCAGAATCTCTTCACCGGAAAGGTGAAGGAGATTAGTGAACTAGAGAATGATCTATATGTGTTTTTGAGGTACTTTGACAGTCAAGGGAGGAATATCAATTTACCTGCATCAAATCTTACAGATTCCTACCTATGGTCATCTTGGTATCAATCTATTGCATAAAAAAATCTGGTCATAAGTCTTTTAAAGTTGTTGACGATCTTAATTCTAGCAATGTACTTAGTATAAAATACATTCTGAATAACTGTACTGTATGCCCTTGTGCTAAATAAATAAGGTTTCCATTTCCTTCTAGTATAATAAAGAGTATTGCTTGCTTTTATCTTGTGCATATGAATTTACGGGGTCCCTATAAAATTGCTACTTATGATGGTAATAGATACTTTCTCACTATGGTGAAGGATATTGTAGGGTTTTTATTGGGTTCAAAGCATATAAGTAAGGCACATCGGAAGTTTAAAATTTTATTTCTTACTTACCCCAACAACATTTCTGGTATGGTTATACTACAATCAAACCTTAAAGCATAAACATACAGGTTAGAATATCTGGAGTCGTTATCTACTATAAGGTGGACACGCTGTTTTCCTTCCCATTGCAAGCTCCAAGCTTCAATGTATTTCTCTTTCGGAAAGCTAGGAAGTCCGGCAGAGGTTCGAGAGAGTTTTAATTCTAAGTCTCTAAGGCTTAGAATGATAATATGAAAATTAGTGTGTGAATAATGAGGAGAATGCTTCTATTTATAGTTGAAAATAGGTCAAAACCGGATTAGGGTTTGACCTTGGGCCTAACCCAAAATTCGAGGCAGAGGTGCCGCGGCCCTAGGGTATGGACGTCGCGGCGCTCGACGTTCTCCGGCACTGGCTCCATTTATTTTCTGTGCATTCTTAATTAAATCCAAAATCCAATTTTTACTTAATTAAAATAATCATTATTCATTTAAATATCTCGATTCTAAATCGAACATTTAAGTGCTCTCTCAATACATCCTTAGATCGAACGGACAATCGACATAGTGTGACCCTACATGCCTTCTCATAACGACATTAATCAAATTAAGGTCTACGCGGAACTCCTAGATGGAGCCGCAAGACGAACTCAATATGTGAAGTACGTTTATGCGAATCCAGTAAACTTAACCTTTATGTGGTAAGATAAAATCCTTTCATTCACGACACACCCGATCAAGCTTAGGATTTGTCAAGTGTCTATCCAAATGACTTAATCATTGTATCTCATCTATATTAGTTGACAACTAGACCATATTCTAAATACATCTTTTGCTTTGGCCAATGACTTAGTCAACCTAATATCACTGAGAATCTGAGTGTTCTCTCGAATATACATTCGAGGAATGAATCCTAATCTTGGCTCAACTACCACCTTTAATCCACATCGTAATGTACCCAATACAAGCCGTATCTCAACCTATAAGGCATTTGAGCTTAGGACGGGATCAAAGTACATTACTTTGTAGACAAGGCGCGCATTGACCTCAAGTGTAAGAACTTCTATCTCCCACACGCTGATCATACTTTAGACAAGTTTAACAAATAGTATATCAGCAGGGTATACCAATACTTCCAAAGTATCCATGTGTCCATTATGAGTAGCCATTACTCGTTGCAGGTGAGACATACTACATCCTCTAAGTATGTGATGCATACCACATGTCGACTTATCACATATCATCGATATCCCATTATCGATGATCATTAGTCGAGGCTATTTAAGAGTTACGTTACAATATTAATATCTCATACTATTAATAACAGCGTAACCTCTAGGGATGCATATTATAGAATATTACAAACAATCAATTAATAATTCAATAATTTGCAAATGCCAAAATATTAATCTCCATTAATAATAATACGAATGTGTATAAAGTACATTTGTCCTAATACAGATTGTCTCAAGCACATAAATATACTTTTAATCTCCCACTTGGCCTAGAGCCAATCTCCAATATATCTAATGCTCATATTCTCAAAATGACCATTATGCTTGACTAAGCTTAATGGTTTAGTGAATGGGTCAGCTAGATTATCGTCAGTGGGAACATAGTCTAATCTAATATCTCCAGTCTCCACCATCTCCCTGAGTATGTGGTACTTCCTTGGTACATGCTTGTTTCTGTTGGTTGATCTTGGTTCCTTAGCTTGCGCAGTCACACCAGTGTTGTCACAATAAACTGTTATTGGACATGTGGCACTTGGAATAACCCCTAGTTCCTTCAGGAACTCAGATATCGCGACAACTTCTTTACCAGCTTCTGATCCAGCAATGTACTCAACTTCTATTGTTCAATCAGCAGTTGTAGCTTGTTTGAAACTTTTCCAGCTTACTGCTCCACTATTGAAAATGAACGTGTACCCAGATTGAGATTTGTAGTCATAAACATCTGTCTGGAAGCTAGCATCAGTGTACCCAGTAGCATCTAGCTTTTCTTCCCCACCATAGACTAAGAAGTAATCTTTAGTTCGTCTAAGATACTTAAGAATACTCTTGACTGCATTCCAGTGTTCTTCCCTAGGATTCTACTAGAATTTGCAAGTCATACTAAGTGCAAAAGCCACATCTGGCCTAGTACAGGTCATGACATACATGATCGATCCTATAGCCGAAGCATATGGGATCCTTTTCATGCGTTCAAGTTCTATAGTATTAGAAGGACTATCCTTCTTAGATAACTTGACGCCTTGTCCCATAGGTAGACCGCCTTTATTGGAATTTTCCATAGAAAAATGTCTAAGCACTTTGTCTATGTAGTCTGACTGTGACAGCCCCAACAACCTGTTAGGTCTATCTCTATAGATCCTAATCCCCAGAATGTAGCAGGCTTCACCTAAATCCTTCATCATGAAGGTACTGGACAACCACTCCTAGACTGACTGCAGGAGAGTTTTATTATCTCCCATTATTAATATGTCATCTACATATATGATAATGAAGGAAATACTCCCATCCTTGCGTTTACTATAAACACATGGATCCTCTTTGGTTCTGACGAAATCAAATGACTTGATAGCATTGTCGAAGCAAATGTTCCAATTCCTCGAGGCTTGCTTAAGCCCATAAATGAACTTTTGTAGCTTGCATATGGCATTTGGTTTGGACTCAAGTGAAAAACCCTCAGGTTGTTTCATAGACACCTCCTCAACTAGATTACCATTGAGGAAAGTAGTTTTGACGTGTATTGACCAAATGTCATAGTCATAATATGCAGCTATTGCAAGCAAAATACGAATGGACTTAATCTTAGCAACAAGTGAAAATGTTTCATCATAATCGATCCCAGGCCGTTGATTATAACCTTTAGCCACCAATATTGCTTTATAAGTCTGTACCTTGCCATATGCATCAATCTTCTTCTTGAAGACCCATTTGCATACTATGGGTCTAACCCCTGTTGGCAAATAAACCAAGTTCCAAACTTGATTTATGTACATCGAGTCTATCTCAGATTTCATGGCTTCTTGCCATCTCTGCAAATCAATATCTAACATAGCTTCGCTGTAGGTTGTAGGTTCATCGTCATCAGGAATATCTATCTCATTGTGTGTTTCAATAAGGAGATTAAGTCTTTCAGGCGGACGATGAGTCCTAGTGGTCCTACGGAGTTGATTATTCTTCTTTTCAATGCTTGTTGCATTCTGACTGTGAGAAGGACTTTGTGTGTTGGACAATCCATCACCTTGAGAGCTTTCAGGAATGTCATCTTCATGTATTTCCTGAATGGAATGATGTACATTGATTGTATCATCTTCTATTGGTTGTGTATGAGAGCCTTGCATTTCTGCAATATCTCTCACAACACTCCCACTGGCTGAAGGGCGTACTCTAAGTACCCAATCTTCACTAGATACTCCTACTGAATCCTTGTTTAGGTCATTCTACAAGGGTTCAACTTCTGTGTTATCTTGTGGTTCTTGAATTTCTTCAAGTTCTATCTCTGTGCAGCTATGTTCCCTGTAGACATATTCTTCTTCAAGGAAAGTTGCATTTCTAGAAACAATGACCTTATGTTCTCTAGGAAGATAGAAGTAGTATCCCTTAGTTTCTTTTGGATACCCCACGAAGTAACATTTCTCACTTTTGGATTTAAACTTGTCAGTGCGCATCTTCTTAACATATGTAGGGCACCCCCAGGGTCTCATATGTTTAAGAGCTGTCTTCTTGCCACACCATATCTCATAGGGTGTCTTTTATATTGACTTGGAAGGAACCCTGTTCAGAACATATATAGAGGTTTGTATAGCATGTCCCCAAAGGTATGTCGGTAGAGCTGAGAAGTTCATCATGGATCGAACCATATCCAATAAGGTTCAATTTGTCCTTTCGGCAACACCATTCATCTGTGGTGTTCCAGGAGGTCTCCATTCTAACTGGACTCCATGTAGCTTTAAGTAATATAGAAAATCCTTGATCAACTATTCACCTCCTCGATCCGATCGAAGGGTCTCGATACTTGTTGTAAGTTGCTTCTCCACTTCTGACTTGTACTCCTTGAACTTCTCAAAAGCCTCAGATTTGTGTCTCATAAGATACACATATCCATACCTTGTGAAGTCGTCAGTAAAAATGATGAAGTATGGGAAGCCTCCTTTAGCTTGAGTCGAGAATGGCCCACATACATCAGTATGGACCAACTCAAGCACCTCCTTGTCTTGCACACCTTTCCCAGAAAGTGGTTTATTGGTCATCTTTCCTCTCAAGCAAGATTCGCAGTTACCATAAGACTCTATGTCAAATGGTTCGAGGTAGTCTAACTTCCTCAACCTTGCTATCCTTGATTCATTGATATGACCAAGTCTGCAGTGCCATAGGTCGTTAGAGTTTTTATTACTTATCTTGTCTCGTTTATTTTGTACATTGAATATCTCTCGACTACAGTTTAGTGTATATAATCCATCCACAAGAGGAGCAGTTCCATCTATAATATTTTCAAAAGACAGTACTTGACTGCTATTATAAATATACGAGGAAAAGCCCTCCATGTCCAAAATTGGGATAGAAATGATATTCCTAGTTAATGAGGGTACATAAAAGCAATTATTCAACACTAAACAATAGCCGAAAGGTAAGTTTAATCTATAAGTCCCTACGCCCTCAGCATCCACTCGTGCTCCATTTCCAATGCGTAGGCTTACCTCCATTGGTCCAACCTTCCTGCTATCAGTTAGCCCGTGCACATTTGTGTGTGAGCCACAAGCGGTATCCAATACCTAGGAATGAGAGTTATTTATAGACATATTTATTTCAATTACGTACATACCTTGTCCATCAAAGGCAGGAGCACCTATTGCTTTTCCTCCTCCTGGTGCCGTGCAGTCCTTCTTCCAATGCCCCTTCTTGTGGCAGTTGAGGCATTCATCCCTAGCCGGATTTACATTATTCTTCACACCTCCCTTGGGCTTCATAGATGAGGGCACAACGATTGCTTTGCCCTTCTTCTTTTTCCATTCCTTGCCTTTCGGCTTGGGTCGGCTAGAAGAGCTCACCATGAGCACATCTTTGCCTTTGGAAGTGGAAGATTCAAAGGGTTTGAGCATGTTGTGCAACTCCCGCAGAGTCACCTTCGTTCCATTCATATTGAAGTTCACTATGAAATTCTCAAACGAACGAGGGAGAGAGTTCAGGATGAGGGTGGTAGCGACATTCTTTTCAAGCTTCGTTCCAATTGAAGCAAGCCTCTCTATCAGCCATATCATCTTCAACACATGCTACGAGACCTGGCCCCCTTCATTGATCTTACACTTAAAGAGTTGTATTAGCAACTCATATTCCATAGTATGGGATTGTGAGTCATAGAGACTCTTCAAGTGTTCGAGCATCTCATTGGGCCCCATGTTCTCATATTGTCTCTGAAGTTCCGTAGAGATAGAATACGACATCACGCACTGCGCTGAAGTGGCATCATCTATGTGTTTCTGGTAAGCATCCTTATCATATGAGGCATATTCAGCAAAGTCTGTCGCAGAGACTGTTGGGAACACCGTGTCCAACACGTATTATATTTTCTCTTGTCTCAGCACTATTCGCAAATTCCATAGCCAGTCAAGGTAGTTCGGTCCAGTAAGTTTGTTCATTTCAATCAACATTTTCAATGATAAGCTCGACATCTTTAATAATCTGAAGAATTAGATAGACCGGAAATCAAACTCAAAATCTATTTCCTATTATACACATTCATTTAGGCTAATCAATAAGGCCTTTTGTTTAATTAGCTCCCACTATTTTAACATACTTCTACGACCCCATGGTAGAATACATACCTATTTTAATTGAGGTCATAATGGGCCAAGATCCAAGCCTATGCTATCTCCGTGTTTGCTTTGGCTGATAACTTCAATAACACATCTTGGTAGGTTCTAAACCAATTGCAAAACTTATTTGGAACTCTTGGTTGATCAAATATTACATTTAATCTTGCGTCCTTAGATTAGTCCGACACTTTGGCTCCAAGATTTGTCTATGCAAGCCAACCCCATTACACTACTGCATTTATGTATCTAAGTAAATTTGGCCTTTGTGAGCAAACACTTTGGTGTAAATACCCACAAAAGTTTATCATTTACCTTTACATTAAAACACATTTATGAAAGAGTTTGGGTCCTCGTAGACTTAGAGCAAATGCTTTGGCATAAATACTCGTATCGTCGAAAAGGATTTTGCACTCTAACAATTATAATGGATGACACGTTTTAATTTAGACTTGTATTTAAAGTTTTAGGGAATATTTTAATTTAGGGTTTTAACTAATATCAACTCTTTTACGCCATATCCAATATGACATCTTAACATCATGTAAACCAATGACACATATAGTTGGGAACAGTCAACCCAATATGCATGATATAAGATGGTTTAATCAAATACTGGGCGCCGCCTGCCCAGACAGTTATAGCGGACGCTACTCTAGAAATGTAAATGACAAACATTTTGACATTTAGCACATAAACAATATACTTATCAATTATACTAGATAATAATAATCTTGGGTTAAACATTCTAAACTCTGAATTTTTTATTTTTTTTGTTTTTGGACAAGTGGGGCCGCGACGCTAATCATTAGAGCCGTCGGCGCTGCAGAGGCAGAAACATTTCTGCTTCTGTAAATGCATTAGCGCTGCGACGCTCCACCATGGATCCGCGACGCCTATTGTCCAGTGAGTCCAAGTTTTGAAATGAAGCATTAGCGCCGCAGTGCTCCACCATGGAGCCGCGGCGCCTCCCTGAAACCCTAACAAGCGCCGCGACGCCCTACCATAGGGCTGCAGCGCTGATATCCTGACAAACATTTCTGTGTTGATTTTCAAAATCGTTAAATCCCTAAATCCAATTTAGGGATCAATTCACATGTCATTTATTATCACCCACCATTATCAATAAAGCCCATATCGACCATCATCCGTTTTTACTTGTTCTTAGCCGTGCACCGTGCAATGAGCCGAACAATGCACTTTTGTCTTAGTTCGAGTTAGAACAGAATGACTTCCTCGAGTTAGCGTAGGAGATAATTTTGGGTGATATTAAAAGGTCAACATTCGTTCAAGACATGTAGGACTTCAAGAAACCTCGTTTTAATCCAATTTTGCGTTTAACCCATATTATTACTTTATTCAATTGTTATATAACCATTGAACCAGCCTGGGCTCTAATACCACTGTAGAGATTTTGTTGGGTTCAAAGCATATAAGTAAGGCATAACAGAAGTTTAAAATTTTGTTTCTTACATACCCCAACAACATTTCTGGTATGGTTATACAACAATCAAATTTAATCCACTTCGTAATGTGCCCAATACAAGTCGTATCTCAACCTATAAGGCATTTGAGCTTAGGACGGGATCAAAGTACATTACATTGTTGACAAGACGCGTATTTACCTCAAGTCTAAGGACTTCTATCTCCCACACACTGATCATACTTTAGACAAGTATAACAAATAGTATATCAGCAGGGTATATCAATACTTCCAAAGTATCCATATGTCCATCATGAGTAGCCATTACTCGTAGCAGGTGAGACATATTACATCCTCTAAGGATGTGATGTAGACCACATGTCGATTTATCACATATCATGGATATCTCATTCTCAATGATCATTAGTCGAGATTACTTTAAGAGTTACGTTATAATATTAATATCTCACACTATTAATAACAGCGTAACCTCCAGGGATGCATATTATAGAATATTACAAATAATCAATTAATAAATTAATAATTTGCAAATGCCAAAATATTAATCTCCATTAATAATAATACGAATGTGTATAAAGTACATTTGTCCTAATACAGATTGTCTCTAGGACATAAATATACTTTCAGATTTCACTAGGATGACTTGAGTATTTCTCCTCAAATAGTAATCTAATGCTTGTGTAGCTATAAAATAGTACTTAGTTTATATCAAGACCCAGTTCACCAAGACTATAAAAACTATAAGTTCAGACAATGAAACTGAATTTGTAAACTCAATTTGTAGTAATTTATTTAAGGAACTAGGAATAACTCATCAAACTTCTTGTACTTATAAACCTCAATGAAATGGTGTTGCGGAAAGAAAGCAGAGACATATATTAGAAGTCACAAGAGCAAAAAGACTTCAGACACAAATTCCTATAAGGTTCTGGGGACACCGTGTACTAACTGCAATTTATCTAATAAACAGGTTACCTAGCACAGTTTTGAACAATCAATCACCATATGTAAGATTATACAAAAGAAATCCTTCCCTACATCATTTAAGAGTGATCGTGTGTTTATGTTTTGCAAAATTTGTTCCTTAGACTGATAAATTGTTGTCAAGAGCCAAAACTGCAGTTCATATGGGCTACTCAAAACTGCAGAAAGCCTATATTCTATATGACTTAACTGATAAAGTTTTCTTTGTAAATAGGGATGTCATATAAAGAAGATATATTTCCTTTTAGTACAAAGTCAATTGATTCTACACCAGTGTTTGTAGAAAATTTGGACAAGTTGCATGATTCAGACGGTTGAAATAAAATAGTTAGTCAGTTCAAACAGCCTGCTCAAATGTCTTCATCTCCTAAATTTAAAAGAGCTTGTCTTTTTATTATTTTTAGGGAATGTCTAAAATACATCTTAATTTTTGGCCGGAGTTCCTGTAACACACCTAATCTTTATGGTGGTCATATTACCCCCGAACATTTATTTGGAAAATTCAAATCAAAATTCAACGCGACACAAGTCAAGACTCGATTATGAATGAATAGTGATTTACAAGATCAAATTTCAATAGAATCAACTGCTTTCTCCATAAAAAAATTAAAAAGTGTAAGAGAGATCTTTAATTTTTTAATTTGTTCGAAGAGTGAAATGTCACGACTCTTTTATTTTTAGCCTTTTGTTTAGCACGTGTTTCAATTTTTATCCAACTCATTCTATAAATACCAAAGAAATTCATTAAAGATATTTCCAATGAAGTAATATGACCCCGTGAAGGTAGGGGTATTACATTAAATTCCGGTAAAGCTTGGGATATTTTAGGCGTTTATCCTTCTTTTTACATTTCTAGCTACTTTGACTAATAAATATTTTCATGCATGATAACTCAAAGTTGTGATAATTTATTAATTTCTAATCTTAAAATTTTTAAATTTTGAATTTCTTGGACCACAAATTTTTTAGAGATGCGAACTAAGACTCGCGTGCACTATCTTTAAAAAGATGAATATTACCAAGTTTCCAAATAAAATTTCAATAAGTATACTGCTTTTATGTTTCCATATAAAATTACAAATATAGACACACAAGAAAATATTGACATCGTCATGTTTTGGTATTGTGGTCTGACACTTAATTCTACTTGAAGTCAAAAAGTTTTCAAAAAAAGGTTTCTTCAAAATCCAAGAAACAAACATTGGTGTCTAGAAGTTCTACAGAAGTAGAATATAGAAGTTTAACAACTGTCGTGGCTGAATTGACATGACTACTGAAAATTCTGAAAGAGATCGGTGCTGAAGTGCCAGTTTCAATCATTAGTGACAACAAGGCAACATCAAATATTTGTCAATCCTGTTTACAATGAAAGGATAAAACATATTGAAACTGAATGTCATTTCATAAGGGAAAATATACAAAAAGGATTGGTTACTACTCAGTACAAGATCCTAGATGGGACAAAGCAATGCAATAAGAGATTGATGCACTTGAGAGCAACAAGACTTGGCAACTGGTTCCTTTAAGGGTAAATCTACTATAGGCTGCAAATGAGTATACAGAGTGAAGTACAAGGCAAATGGAGAGGTGGAAAGGTTTAAAACTAGGCTAGTGGCGAAAGGATATAGTCAAGAGGATGGTATTGATTTTCAAGAAAATTTCTCTCCAATGGTAAAAATTGTTACAGTAAGGTATGTGTTATCCTTAGATGCAAAACAATAGTGGCATATACATCAAATGGATGTATATAATATTTTTTTTCAAGGTGATCTACATGATGAAATTTACATGGATTTACCTCAGGAATTTCACAGTCAGGGGAGTAGACTTGTAAAATTCTTGTATGGCTTGAAACAAGCACATAGGTAATGGAATTCCAAGCGATGTGAGGCACTAATAAGACTTAATCAAAGATACAAAAGCATCACTGCAACAAACATTCAAGATGAAGGACTTAGGTGAATTAAAGTACTTCTTGGGATTGAATTTGCTAGGTCAAAATAAGGGATTACCATGCAGCAGAAAAAATATGCACTAGGCGTAATTGCAGAATCAGGTTTATCATGTGCTAAGCCTTGTCTAACTCCTATATACAAATGTTAAACTGATATCTAAATAATATGATAATGCAGTGAAAAAGAAGATCAAATACATAAAAGGGAAGATTGATGACTTTAAAGATAGTCCAGCAGATCAAGAGACATCAAATGATAACTGGAAAACTGTTATACCTAACAGTAACTAGACTTGATATCTCTTTTGCCGTGCAAAAATTAAGTCAATTTCTGCAAGCTCCAAATAAATCTCATCTAGATGCAGCTTTAAGGATTATCATATGCATCAAGCTTCAACCAGGTCAAGGTTTATTGCTATCTTATTGTCTAAAGAATGAAGTCATAACCTTTTGTGATGCAGACTAGACTGCTTGTCCAACTATAAAGAATTATGTTACTGAATTTATGATTAAGTTTGGAGAGTCTTTAGTTTCATCGAAATGCAAGAAACAAACAATGGTGTTTAGAAGTTCTGCAGAAGCAGAACATAGAAATTTAGCAACTTTGGTGGCTGAATTGACATGGCTATTAGGAATTCTGAAAGAAATTGGTGCTGAAGTGAAGCAACCAATTACAATCTTTAGTAACAACAAGGAAGCATTACAAATAGATGTCAGTCATGTGTACCATGAAAGGACAAAACATATCGAAGTTGATTGCCATTTCATAAGAAAAAAATACAAAAAGGATTGATCATTACTTAGTATGTTCATACCAGTGATCAACCAACAAACATCTTTACCAAAGGATTATCAAGTGTTCAACAAGAGTATTTGAAGTCCATGTTAGGTGTCATGGACGTTTTCCATCCCACCTAACTTGAGGGGGAGTATTAATCTACGCAATTGAAGACTTAAATGGTTTAAGTGTAGTTCCAAAAAGTTAGGTAGTTAGTTATGTAACACCTCATACTTTCAGGCCATGGTTTGAATCGCGAGACATATGTAAGTAGACCTGAGTCTCGGGGAAATTTTGTTATACTTAGGTGTTCACATCAAGAGCTTGGTATATAAAAGGATGCGGTCCCTAAATAATTTAGGACTTAAAAAGTGTCAAAAATAATTATTTTTTAAAAGTAAATTGAGTTCAAGAAATTAATTATGTGGGATAATTAGTTATATACCGTGATGTAGTGGGAGGCAAAAGAATTAGTAAAATATTTAGATAATGTTAGGGAGACAATAGGTCAACATGGGTCCCACAAGGAAATGGTCACTATTATATATAACAATGGATAAATACCAATGTTTGGTGCATATGGCTGAAACGTGAAACTTCCATGTTCACTTATAAAAAGTTTGCTAATGAATCCTAGTGCTTAGTAATTAAAATAGGGAGGGACACATGTCTACTCATGGTAATTACATTTAAAAGTTCATTTTAATGATTTTTCATTGTGAGAATAATTAGTGGAAACCAACAACACTTTGCAACAACTTTTATTACTATGGATTACTACTTTATGGGTAACAAACGTACAACACCGTTTCATGTAAAAAAATGGCTCTTCTTAAATTAAAATTTCTCTCCTAAGAGAATTGTGGCATCAACGAGAGTAGTAGTCAGCAACGTTGTGCTCGTTTTTAAGTAGTCATTTGTTCCTTGAAGAGCTCGGGGATGAGAGGACTCATTCCATATTATTTAAGATTAATCTTTTAAGGGAGCGATTGACTCATGGTAAATGTTTGAAGGGTCGATAATTAAAGGTATGTTAAGACAAATTCTTCTTTCTTTTGGCATGTTCTAAGTATGAAACATGAACGTAATATTGTCCTATAAATGATTCTACTCTTAGTAGTTAAGAATGTTCATGTTATTCATTTCTACGTTCAAATCATGTCTCAATATGTTCTTAAATCCTTATTGAGTTATATGGAAAAGATGTTAGTATTCATAATGTTAATTGGAGGTGAAGCGACATTACATCACTCCGACAAACTTATAGTATCTTATTATCATATCATTCATGCATTATATTCATGTACATACCTTGACCTCAAAGGAGTTATATACTCTACTATATGTATGCATTATATATGTATGGGGTATGGAAAAGGGAAGGCGTTATATACGCAAACCACCTGCAGATGGTACTGATATACACGATAATGATTATTCCCACAGAGGCCAATATGACATGATGGGATGCCCACATAGGCTTGATGGCGTTATATATGCATGACCGCTTATGCATGTAGGCATATTATGGCCCTCAGAGGCATTCTACACAGACATGATACTTATGCATATTATGGCCCTCAGAGGCATTCACTACTGGTTGGTTGTTTCTTGTCTCAGTTTGCTTTTATGCCTCTATTATGCTATTCTTCATTCCTGACATACTCGATACATCAGTCATATTGACATCCCTTTTGTCGGGGGACGCTGCATTTCATGCTCGCAGGCAAGGCAACGATCCACATTAGTATGTTTGTGACTCATCAGATATTGGAGCACTCCCCTTATTTTGGAGTGGTAGTCTAATCTTGGTATGGTATTTTTGCATGTACATATGGGTATGGTGGGGCCCTATCCCGACTTATGATATTGCATACTCCTTTAAAGGCTTGTAGACAGTGTCCTACGTATAGTAGTCATGTATGGCCTTGTCGGCTTAGTATGTATATATGCGTAGGTTGGGTTCTTCTGTTTGCAGGATTTTACGTAGCATCTTTCCAATTTATCATTTCTACATTTCAGCAGGGTACTTTGTGACGGACCTTGGGGCCCATGATTAATTATGGTTAGACATTACATATATGATTAGTGGTACCCGACAAGTAAGGTCCGGGTGCCAGTCATGGCCCTCCAGTTTGGGTTGTGACAAAATTGGTATCAGAGCAGGTCTGTCCTAGGGAGTCTACAAGCCATGTCTAGTAGAGTCTTATTTATGGGTGTGTTGTGTACCAAACTTATAGACAAAAGGCTATAGAGCATTTAAGATCATAGTTACTTTCCTTCTTGATCTAGAATCATGTTGTAGATATAAGTTATAAGCATTAAACTTCTAATATGTCCTCTATTTATGATTCCAATAATGCCTACATCAAGGAAGAAGTTCCAGAGTATGAGGGCATTGAACACGACTAGGGGCGAAGGTACCAGCCGGGTGCCACCCGCTAGTGAGGGCCAGAGTGAGACCCATGGTGCGACTCCTTCATATGATTCACCCAGTCCACCACCTATAGAGGAGTGTAGTTAGGCTGTAGTACTCCTAGTTCCTCCACCTGATACTGCAGATGAGGATCTTGATATGCGAAGTGTTGTACAGTTATTGACTCAATTAGTGGCCGCTAAGGCCAACGTCAGATTCCAAGTCCTTCTGATAGAGCTAATAGCGCGAAAGCTCGGGATTTCATTAACCTAGACCCTCCGATATTCACGGGATCAGACCTGAACGCGAACTCGTAGAATTTTCTAGAGCAGATACAACGTACCTTGCGGGTAATGGATGCCACCAATACTGAGTAGGTAAAGTTTGCCTCTTATAGACTGCGGGACATCGCGGTGACCTGGTATTAGACATGGGAGAATTCTAGGGGACCTCGTGCTCCACCAGTAGGTGGATAGAGTTTTCAGAGGCCTTCTTACAATATTTTTTGGGGGTCGAGCTCCGATGGGCCAGGCAGGAATGATTTCTACGTCTTGAGCAGGGTAATATGAGTCTTCGAGAATATAACTTGTAGTTTAATTCATTGATGAGATATGCTCCTACGATTATAGCTGTGATGGGTG
The DNA here is from genome assembly GCA_029783415.1 of Anisodus acutangulus. Taxonomy (NCBI): domain Eukaryota; kingdom Viridiplantae; phylum Streptophyta; class Magnoliopsida; order Solanales; family Solanaceae; genus Anisodus; species Anisodus acutangulus. Next base: position 25,682,309 of record CM056503.1, read on the forward strand.
ACCGGGTACATAGGTTTGTTTCTGGCTTGGGGCCGCATTTGGTCAATGAGTGTACTATGGCTTCTCTGAATTCGAATATGGATATTGCTCATATTCAGGCTTATGCATAGAATCTGGAGGATCGTAAGAGACAATAACAAATAGATCGAGAGCGTGATAAGGGCCAGCATAAGAGGGCTCGATTCGTAGGTGACATAGGAGAGTTCATAGGTGGGCCTAGGTCACAGCTTTATAGATGCCTATCCTACCCGGCATGTAGCGCATCATTACCATTTTCGAGATTGTGGGTTGATCGGTTTGTTTAATCTGGACCAGGTCAGAGTTCACGAGTATCAGAGTCTTATTATAGAGGGGATTCTATTCAAATGAGGCCGTCGTTGGCTCGATGCGAGCAGTGTGGTAAGGCCCATTAGGGGCTGGGCCGACGAGGATCAGATGTATGCTATTCTTGTGGTGATCCCGGTCATATTATGCGAAAGTGTCTGACGGGAGGCGAAGGTGTTAGGGCCTAACTGGCTAAATCTGCAGCAGCTTCATCATCTTCAGTAAGCCCATCAGGGCAAGGTCATTAGACGTTAGCCGATCGAGTCAGAGGTAGGGATGGAGCTATTAGCTTCGGTGGTGGCCAGAACCGCATTTATACATTGATGGGTCAACAGGATCAGGAGTCCTTACCTGATGTTATTACATGTATATTATCAGTCTTTTCACATAATGTATATACGTTGTTAGATCCAGGATCTAATCTATCATATATCACCCCGTTCATTGCCTGTAAGTTTGGTATGGAGCTTGAGTTGATAAGAGATCCATTTGTGGTATCTACACATGTTGATGAGTCAATAGTTGTTAGACGGATCTATTGGAATTATCCAGTATTAGTTTGTAGCCATCATACCTTAGCAGATTTGGTAGAATTAGAAATGGTTGATTTTGATGTTATTATGGGCATGGATTAGCTGGCATCGTGCTATGCTAATATTGATTGCCGAACAAAGATTGTTAGATTTCAGTTCCCAGGAAAGCTAGTCCTTGAATGGAAGGGTAATACAGCAACACCAAAATGTAGGTTTATTTCATACCTTAAGGCAAGGAAGCTGATTTCCAAAGGTTGTATATACCATCTTGTTCGGGCTAGTGATGTCGATGTCGAATCACCCACTTTTCAATCAGTTCTGGTGGCTAATGAGTTTCTTGATGTATTTCCAGACAAACTTACAGGCCTTCTTCTAGAGAGGGAGATTGAGTTCGGTATAGAAGTGTTGCCAGACACTCAGCCGATATCTATTCCTCCTTACCTAATGGCTCCAGCTGAATTGAAAGAATTAAAGGAGCAATTAAAAGATCTGCTTGATAAAGGCTTTATTAGGCCCAACATATCTCCGTAGGGTGTGCCGGTATTATTTGTACGAAAGAAAGATGGCTTGTTACGGATGTGTATTGACTATCGACAGCTGAACAAAGTCACTATCAAGAAAAAGTACCCCTTCCCAGAATTGATGATTTGTTTGACCAGTTACAAGGTGTAAAATATTTCTCAAGGATTCACCTAAGGTCACAGTACCATTAGCTAAGGGTCAAAGAGAATGACATTCCGAAAACAACTTTAAGAACAAGATATAGGCACTTCGAGTTCTTAGTAATGTCATTCGGGCTCACAAACGCGCCAGCAACATTTATGGATATATTTATGATAGTATCTATAGATGATATTCTGGTTTACTCTCACTCGAAGGCGGAATATGTGGATCATTTACGGGTAGTACTACAGACGCTCCGGGATCATAAGTTATATGCTAAGCTCTCTAAGTGTGAATTTTGGTTGAATTCAGTGGCCTTACTTGGTCATATAGTGTCAGATGAAGGTATAAGAGTTGACACTCAGAAGATTAAAGCGGTGAAGAATTGGCCGAGGCCCATGACTCCATTAGAGGTTTGCAGTTTTTTAGGCTTAGCCGGCTATTATAGGAGGTTTGTAGAAGGATTTTCTACCATATCAGCACCATTAACAAAGTTGACACAAAAGGCCATAAGATTTCAGTGGTTTGATGCCTGTGAGCAGAGTTTCTAAGAGTTAAAGGACATACTAACATCGGCACCAATCCTTACTCTCCCAGCGGGTCCAGAAGGCTATGTTGTGTATTGTGAATGCCTCGGGAACAAGTTTAGGATGCGTGCTAATGCAACATGGTAAAGTGATTGCCTATGCCTCAAGGCAATGGAGGAAACATGAGAAAAACTATCCGACACACGATTTGGAGTTAGCCGCAGTGGTCTATGCATTGAAGATTTGGCGGCATTACTTGTATGGTGTTCATGTAGACATTTCACGGATCATAAAAGTCTGCAATACATATTTAAACAGAAAGAGTTGAACCTGAGATGGAGAAAGTGGTTTGAATTATTGAAGGATTATGATGTGGACATCCTATATCATCCCAATAAAGTAAATATTGTAACAAATGCGTTCAGTCGTAAGTCGATGGTCAGCTCTATGCCGGTTCAGGTCGAGAGGAAGAAGTTAGTAAGAGAGCTCCATCAGTTAGCTAGTCTAGGAGTCTGACTAACGAATTCGGAGGATGGTGGCTTTGTGATTTAGAATACATCAGAGTCTTCCCTCATATCAAAAGTTAAGGAACGTCAGTGGGAAGACCCAATTTTGGGAAGAATTAGAGATGGCATTCAACAGAAGAAAACCACAACCTTTAAGATTGATGAACACGGAGTTCTCAAGCACCAGGGCCGTTTATGTGTTCCCAACGTAGCGGGATTATGAGATAAAATTATGACGGAAGTCCATTGCTCACGATATTCCATTCACCCTGAATCTACTAAGATGTATCATGATCTCAAAGGTATCTAATGATGGAACGACATGAAGAGGATTATTGTGGAGTTTGTAGCTCAGTGTCCTAATTGTCAACAAGTAAAAATAGACCACCAAAAGCCCGACGGCTTGACTCAGAACATTAAGATTCCGATGTGAAAGTGGGAGATGATTAATATGGATTTCATTATGGATTTACCTGGCTCTTATCATAAGTTTGATTTTATTTGGGTAATTGTTGATAGACTGATCAAATCAGCTCATTTCCTGGCAGTCAAAACTACCTACACAGCCTAGGACTATGCTAAGTTGTACGTTAAAGAGATTGTTCGCCTTCTCGGTGTGCCTATTTCTATTATATCTGACCAAGGTGCACAATTCATAGCTAATTTCTGGAAATCATTTCAAAAAGGTTTGGGCACCCAAGTTAATCTTAGCATAACTTCTCACCCTTAGACAGACGGGCAGGCCGAGCGTACAATTTAGAGGCTCGAGGACATGCTACGAGCTTGTGTATTGGACTTTAAGGGAAGTTGGGATGATCATTTACCCCTTATTGAATTTGCGTACAATAATAGTTATCATGCTAGCATTAAAATGGCTCCATACGAGGCTTTGTATGGACAAAAATGTAGATCTCCTATCAGATGGTTCGAAGTAGGCGAATCTGAATTATTTGGGCCTGACCTACTGTACCAAGCCGTAGAGAAGGTGAAGCTTATTCAAGAATGGTTGTTAACCACTCAAAGTCGTCAGAAGTCGTATTCAGATGTGGGATGGTGAGACTTAGAGTTTCAGGTAGACGATTGGGTCATTTTGAAGATTTCGCCTATGAAGGGGTAGTGAGATTCGGGAAAAAGGGAAAGCTCAGCCCAAGGTATATTGGGCCATATCACATAATTCGATGAATTGGCCAAGTAGCTTACGAATTAGACTTGCCTTTGGAGTTAGAGTTTGTCCATCATGTTTTCCATGTTTCTATGTTAAGAGTGTGTGTTGAGGATCCTTCCCGAATTGTATTAATTGATGATGTGAAGGTTACAGAGGATCTATCAGATGAAGATGTTCCTATTTATATCTTAGATCGACAAGTCCACAAATTGAGGACTAAGGAAGTAGCCTCCGTGAAAGTTCTATGGCAGAATAAGAATACAGAAGAAATGACATGGGAGGCGGAAGAGGAGATGAAACACAAATATCCCTACCTATTTCAGACCAACACTGAATTTCTGAGAGAAGCATAAGGTTACGTGACGGGAATTACATATGTCACCCCAACATTCGAGGATGAATGTTTCTAAGGGGGAAGGATGTAACACCCCGTACTTTCGGGCCATGGTTTGAATCGCGAGACATATGTAAGTAGATTTGAGTCACGAGAAAATTTTGTTATACTTAGGTGTTCACATCAAGAGCTTGGTATATAAAACGATGCAGTCCCGAAATAATCTAGGACTTAAAAAGTGTCAAAAATGATTATTTTTTTAAAGTAAATTGAGTTCAAGAAATTAATTATGCGGGATAATTAGTTATATACCGTGATGTAGTGGGAGGCAAAAGAATTAGTAAAATATTTAGATAATTCTTGGAATACAATAGGTCCACAAGGGTCCCACAATAGAATGGTCACCATTATATATAACAAATACCAATGTTTGGTGCATATGGCTGAAACGTGGAACTCCCATGTTCACTTATAAAAAGTTTGCTAATGAATCCTAGTGCTTAGTAATTAAAGTAGGGAGGGACACATGTCTACTCATGATAATTACATTTAAAAGTTGCCGTTTTAATGATTTTTCGTTGTGAGAATAGTTAGTGGAAACCAACAACACTTTGCAACAACTTTTATTACTACTTTATGGGTAACAAACGTACAACACCATTTCATGTAAAAAAATGGCTCTTCTTAAATGAAGATTTCTCTCCTAAGATAATTGTGGCATCAACGAGAGTAGTAGGCAGCAACGTTGTGCTCGTTTTTAGGTAGTCACTTGTTCCTTGAAGAGCTCGGGATGAGCTGACTGGTTCCATATTAATCTTTTAGGGGGGCGATTTACTCATGGTAAATGTTTGAAGGGTCAATAATTAAAGGTATGTTAAGACAAATGCTTCTTTATTTTGGCATGTTCTAAGTACGAAACGTGAATGTAATATTGTCCTATAAATAATTCTACTCTTAGTAGTTAAGAATGTTCATGTTATTTATTCCTATCTTCAAATCATGTCTAAATATGTTCCTAAATCTTATTGAGGTATATGGAAAAAATATTAGTATTCATAATGTTAATCGGAGGTAAAGGTACATTACATCACTCTGACAAACTTATAGTGTCTTATTATCATATCATTCATGCATTATATTCATGTACATACCTTGACCTCAAAGGAGTTATATACTCTACTATATGTATGCATTATATATGTATGAGGGAAGGCGTTATATACGCAAACCACCTGCAGTTAGTACAGATATACACGATAATAATTATTCCCACAGAGGCCGATATGACATGATGTGATGCCCATAGAGGCTTGATAGCGTTATATACGCATATGTATATGCATGACTGCTTATGCATGTAGGCATATTATGGCCCTCAGAGGCATTTTGCACATACATGATACATATGCATATTATGTCCCTCAGAGGCATTCACTACTGGTTGGTTGTTTCTTGTGTCAGTTTGCTTTTATATCTCTGTTATGCTATTTTTCATGCCTGACATACTCGGTACATCAGTCGTACTGACGTCCCTTTTGTCACGGGACGCTGCATTTCATGCTCGCAGGTTCACGTAGGCAAGGCAATGATTCACATTAATAGGTTGCTGATTGAGCAGCTATTGGAGCACTCCCCTTGTTTTGAAGTGGCAGTTTAATCTCGATACGGTATTTTTACATGTACATATGGGTATGGCAGGGCCCTGTCCCGACCTTATGATATTGCATACTCCTTTAGAGGCTTGTAGACAGTGTCCTGTGTATAGTAGTCATGTATGGCCTCTATGTATAGTAGTCATTTCAACATGTCAGCAGGGTACTTTGTGACGGCCCTTGGGGCCCATGATTAATTATGGTTAGACGTTACATAGTGTGGGTTACAGCAATTGCAGGAAATGGGAAGTAAGTAAATATTAAAAATTACCAGAAAGGATAAACTAAAGATTACAACAAGCTAGAATCAAGAATGATACAAACTCCTTGTGATTTGCTGAGTCGAGTGATGACACTCTGTCTTTAAGACAAGATTTCTCCGTATATATCCTGTTACGGTGTAGGACAATAGTCTCCCAAGATACAACAACAACTTAACAAATGAGAAAAGGAAACTCAAGTATTACTTTTGAAGAACTTTGAATTTAGTAAACTTGCTAAAGAGGAAGAATAAGATTTCAGAAAATTTCTTAAGTGTGTTGAACAATTGAGCCAAAGGCCTCAATTTATAGTGTAAGGAGATGACCCCTCCACTATCCAACTAATGACCTTCAATAGCCATGTAATGACACTTATTGAGGGGTTTTATACAACCAAATAATGGCTGAATTCATGTGCCAAATAATGAAGATTCAATGCTCCAAAACCAGCCCAAAAGTCAGAACTTTCCATCTTCCCAACGTAGAATTCTGCCACCGAAGCGCCACGGTGCCTCGTCTCCAGTAGCTAACCACCAATTAGCGCCTTAGCGCTGCCATGGGGGCGTCGTGGTTCCGACAGGGTTGCGCCGTGGCCCTTCACGGCTCCACGGCGATTTCCGACACGTTTCATCATTACACTTTGTACACTTCTTCCTTCGTTTACCAACGTGGAATACTTGTCATTTGGCCAACAACCGTCCATCATTCTATGTCACAAACGTATTACGTATGTACCAATATGTCTTTCACTAATAAAATTTATGATACTTGGCACTACGTGTACACGTGTGTGGAAATGACGTTTTTGACGTGCGGGGCCTAAATTGTTCGAGTCATAAATAATGGGATAAACTTAATTCCACATTAGTAAATTTCCAACAATTCCCTCTTGAAAGAGATTTTGGCGCACTCACGTGGTGCCTTTTCCAGCAATCTATCAGTGGACCGATGTTGCATCAGGAGAGGTAGCTTCAGCTTTGAACCTTCCATAGTTGAATACCATCGGACTTACTTGCTGCGCGGTGAACGTGATGTCTTGAACGGTCAGTGTTTAGTGTAATCCAAGTCAACGGTACAAACACAACAACTTTCCTTACTTTATTGTTTGTAATGTTTTATCCGTTGTGGCCGTGGACACTTCTTGGATTCTTAAGTGCATTCATTTGAGGCGGCCTGTCCTCGCACTTAAATAGGTGGTCTCCTATAAGGTATCCTGCTATACCCCACATTACAAGTGTTAGGAACCATTAAAAGTTTTCCCAAACCTAACCTCAACCGTTGAGGATCATTAAAGGTTTTGGTAACTTAACCTTTACTCACACTGTAGATAGCACTTAATGTCTATCGCGGGAACGACTTTAGATTGATGTTTCTTTACAGAAATCACTATCCGAAGTGCTCATGCTTCCACCGAAGCGCTCAACTGAACCTTTACAGCTTAGTTTTCCCATTGAACCTAATTCTTGGGGATCTCCAGTCAGTAAGGTTGGGTTACCACTATATTGGTCCTTATACCTTGGGTTTTAAGCCCATTCCCCTAGACAAAAAGAACATCTGATCTTTGGGTAAGTCCTTTGTTAGTGGGTCCGCTATGTTATCCTTTGATTTTATGTAATCAAAGGATACTATACCCGTGCTGATCAGCTGCCTAACGGTCTTATGTCTCCATCTATATGATGAGACTTGCCGTTGTACATAGAATTTCGTACCCTTCCTAGAGGCGACTGACTATTGCAGTGAATCATTACAGAAGGTACGGGTTTGTCCCAATAAGGGACATCCTCTAAGAAGTCGTGAAGCCACTCAACTTCTTCGTATGATTTGTCTAAAGCGATAAACTCCGATTCCATCGTGGATCGGGCGATGCAAGTTTGCTCAGAGGATTTCCAAGACACAACCCCACCACCAATTGTAAATATATACCCACCGGTGGACTTGGTGTTCTCTATATCAGATATTCAGTTTGTATCACTATACCCCTCTAGTACAACTAGATATCTCGAATAGTGCAACCCATAAGTTAGCGTGTATTTCAGGTATCCTAGTATCTGATTCAATGCCTTCCAATGATCATTACTCAGATTACGGGTAAACGTAGACAACTTGTTGACTGCATAAAAAATATTAGGTCGGGTGAAGTTTGTTATGTACATAAAACTTCCAATCACCTGTGTATATTGCTCCTGGCATACGGGTGCACCATGATTTTTATCAAGTTTTTGATTTCTATCTAGTGGTGTCTTCTAGGCGAACTGTCAAACATCTCAAACTTTCTCAACACATCCTCGATGTAGTGAGACTAAGATAAGACCAGTCCGTCAGATGTCTTAGAGATCTTTATCCCTAAGATGACATCTGTGATACATATATCCTTCATGTCGAAGCATTATTTCAACATGTTCTTAGTCTCTAGGATCAAGCTAGGACTGCTCTCTATGATCAACATGTCGTCTACGTACATGCATACCATGACGAATGAGTTAGAGTTACCTTTCATGTAGACACATTTGTCACATTCATTAATGGAGAAACCCTTCGATAGTAGAGTACTATCAATTTTTTCGTGCCATTGCTTCGGGGCTTGTTTCAGCCCTTACAGAGATTTGACAAGTCAACAAACTTTCTTCTCTTACCCTGGAACCACATACCCTTCGGGTTGTTCCATATAGATTTCTTCTTCCAAATCACCATTTAGGAAGGCTGTTTTGACATCCATTTGATGTATCTCAAGGTCACGCAATGCTGCGATCGCAATGAATACTCGTATGGACGTCATCCTAGACACCAGGGAGTACGTGTCAAAATATTTAAGGCCTTCCTTCTGCCGATAGAGCTTGACTACCAACCTTGCCTTGTACCTATATATAGACCCATATGATTTATACTTCCGTTTAAGTATCCATTTACAACCCAACGGTATGTTTCCCGGAGGAAGATCAACCAACTCCTAAGTATAGTTATGCAGGATGGAGTCTATTTCACTCTCAATTGCTTCTTTCCAGAGCGGTGCCTCTGGAGTTGACAATGCTTTAGCAATTATCCTTGGTTCGTCATCAACCATATAATCTACAAAGTCAGGACCGAAGGATTTATCCTTCCTGGCCCTTTTACTTCGCCTCAGTTCCATCTCTGGAGTCTCCAAGTTCTGAGAATCTGGAACACTAGTTTCCGGATATTCAGCCACTTTGAAGTCCACTAGATCTGAACCATCTAGATCCGGGCTGTCAATGATTCCTGGTTCCTGAGAGATTTGTTCATAACTTTGTTTGCGAGAGGTTATGTCTTTTTCCTTTCTAGGAAAAGTATCCTCAAAGAATTGAGCATTCCTTGATTCCATGATTGTACCCCGTAGATATCTTGAATATCTGACTCATGCACTAAGAAGTGATAAGCACTACTTTTATTTGCATATCCGATGAAAATGCAATCTACAGTCTTAGGCCCAATCTTGACCTGTTTTGGCTTGCGCACTTCAACCTTTGCCAAACAACCCCACACCTTTAAATATTTATAGGTGAGTTTCTTTCCCTTCCATGATTCATATGGAGTTTTGTCCTTACCGTTATGTGGGTCTCTATTAAGAATCGTATTAGCAGTAAGGACGACTTCTCCCCACATATTTTGGGGAAGGCCGGAATTGATAAGGAATACATTCATCATTTCCTTCAATGTGTGGTTCTTGCGTTTAGCAACACCGTTCGACTGAGGTGAGTATGGAGCCATCATTTGATGAACAATACCCGATTCAGCATAATATTTCTCAAATGGCACTATGTATTCTCCCCCTCTATCGCTAAGAATGAATTTAATCCGCATGCTTAGTTGGTTTTCAACTTCTGCTTTGTAACATCGGAACGCTTCAAAGGCTACATATTTACTTTTCAACAAGTAAAGGTAGAAATACCTTGTGCTATCATCAATGAATGACACAAAGTACTTGTTCTCCCCTAGTTTGTGCAAACTTCAAATCACATATATCTGTGTGAATAAGTTCTAGAGGAGCGGTATTCCTTTCAACGGATCGAAAAGGAATCTTTGTGAGTTTTACCTCTACGCACACCTCACACTTATGTTGAGGGTTTACGTCGATAGACGGCAACAACTCTAACTTAACCAACCTTTGGATGGACTTATAGTTAACATGTCCTAATCTATGATGCCATAAATTAGAGGACTCTGGCAAGTATGAAGAAGCTTCAATATTATTGCTTGCACGTATTACAGACATGACGTTAACTTTGAAGAGGCCTTCACAGACGAAGCCTCTTCGCACAAAAGTTCCATTCTTGGTGATTACAAATTTATTAGACTCAAATACTAGCCTAAAACCAGCATTAACCAATAAATGACATGAAATTAAATTCCTCCTAATCTCAGGGACATGCATCACCTCCTTCAAAGTGAGCTCCTTTCCAAAAGTCATCTTCAGGACTACCTTTCCTACCCCTAGTACGTTAGAGGAAGCGTTGTTACCCATGAACATCTTCTTATATGTAACTGGTGTATATGTGGAGAAGGCATTTCTATTGGAATAGATGTGTTTGGTAGAACCCGTGTTCATCCACCACTGCATGAGATTCTCAACAAGGTTTGCTTCAAGCACCACCACCGAGAACTCCTTAATCATGTCGTCCAGAAACCTGTGTTTGACGATGTTAACTTATGCCTTGCCCTTAGCCTTGGCCTTCTCTTGTTGCTCAATCTTATGCTTGCGGCAGTCCTTGATCATATGACCAGGTTTCCCACAGTGGTGACAGTTTCCTTTAAACTTCTCCGTTGATTGGGTCTTGCCGTCTTTCTGGAACTTGCGCTTCTTGCTTGGGTTCCCTTTGCCCTCAACAGATTTTCCTTTGCCTCAGCGGGTTGTTTTACCCTAGGCATGACCTTCTTATTATCTTCCTGAATCTGTAGTTTGATAATAAGTTCATCAAAGGTCATTTCCTTTGTCTTGAGTTTTAAGTAACTCATAAACTCATTCCACGAGGGAGGTAACTTCTCAATCAGTGATGCAACCAAAAACTGCTCATTTGGTTTCATACCTTCCAAATCCAGGTGATGTAGAATCATTTGGAATTCCTGGACTTGGGACATCACAGTTTTGCTAACCACCATTTGAAATTTCAGGAATTTCCCAATGATGAATTTCTTCGTACTAACATCTTGTGCGTTGTACTTATTTTGAAGATTTTCCAATAACTCTTTGGATGTGCCTACGATGCAATACACAGTGTAGAGTGGGTCTGACAGACAATTCAAAATATAGTTCTTACACATAAAGTCACTATGACTCCAAACATCAAGAACCATCTTCATGCCATTGACGACATGTGTACCTTGGCCCCTCCAGCCGTTTCATTAGGCTGAGGGTTCATTTCATCTCCAGCTTGTGGAGGATCTTCTGTTAGGAAATGAGTCATTCCCATAACAGTCAGATAAAACAACATCTTCTGTTGCCATCTCTTGAAGTTGGAGCCCATAAACTTCGATGGGCGTTCATTATGAAAACTGGAGGGTGGAGGAATAGTAACATTCCCTTGAGCAACTAGAAAGGCATTGGGTGTTCCTTGAGAAGTGGGGAAGGCAGAGGGGTTTCCTTGAGTAGCAGCAGCAGCAGAATCAGAAGCGAGTTGTTCTCTTCCAGTCATCTTTCTAAGCAAAACTTACAAAGCCAATCTTGTCTTAAAATTGTGGGTTACGACAATTGCAAGAAACGGGAAGTAGGTAAATATTACAAATTGCTAGAAAGGATAAACTAAAGATTACAACAAACTGGAATCAAGAACGATACAAACTCCTTGTGATTTGCTGAGTCGAGTGATGACACTCTGTCTTTAAGACAAGATTGCCCCGTATATATCATTTTACAGTGTCAGGCAATAGTCTCCCAAGATACAATAGAAACTTAACAAATGATTAAGGAAACTCAAGTGTTACTCTTGAAGAACTTTGAATATAGTAAACTTGCTAGAGAGGAAGAAGAAGATTTCAGAAAATTTCTGAAGTGTGTTGAACAATTTAGCCAAAGGCCTCAATTTATAGTGTAAGGAGATGACCCCTCCACTAGCCAACTAATGGCCTTCAATATCCATGTAAATAGCACTTATTGAGGGGTTACATTCAGCCAAATAATGGCTGGATTCATGTGCCAAATAATGGAGATTCAATGCTCCAAAACCAGCCCAAAAGTCAGAACTTTCCATCTTCCCTTCGCAGCATTCTGCCTCTGAAGCGTCGCGGCTCGGCGAAGTAGCACCGCGGTTCCTCGGCTCTATTAGCCAACCACCAATTAGTGTCGTGGCGCTGCCATGGGGGCGCCGCAGCTCCGACGGGGTTGCGTTGCGGTCCTTCACGGCTCCGCGGCGATTTCCGACACGTTTCATTTTTACACTTTGTACACTTCTTCCTTCGTTTACCAACGTGGAATACTTGTCATTTGGCCAACAACCGTCCATCATTCTATGTCTCAAACGTATTACGTATGTACCAATATCTCTTTCACTAATGAAATTTACGATACTTGGCACTACGTGTACACGTGTGGAAATGACGTTTCCGACATGCGGGGCCCCAATTGTTCGAGTCATAAATAATGGGATAAACTTAATTCCACATTAGTAAATTTCCAATACATATATGATTAGTGGTACCCGACAAGTAAGGTCCGGGTTCCCGTCATGACCCTCCGGTTTGGGTTGTGACAAGTTGATTTGTTAGTTATAACTAACTAAGTAGTTACTTGGGCTAATGATGAGATTAGTAGATAAGATCTTTGTGTATGTATATCTCATGTAATCTACATTTGTAATGTAATAATTAAAGAGTATCAATACACATTCTACTCTCTTAATCTTCTCTTCTCTCACACGAATCCATCTTCTTCATTTCTTATTTTCCCCTTTCTGATTGTTCTTCAGTTCTTGATCCATTAATGTTCGTGGCTTCGATTTATAATCTGATTAATATCATTTATTAAGTTCTAGTCTTAAAATTTTAAGGAGATGCGAACTGAGACTCGCCTACTCTATCTTTAAAAGACATAAAATTACCAACGTTTTCAAATAAAACTTCCATAAGTGTACTGCTTTATGTTTCCATACAAAATTAAACCAATATTGACACACAAGAAAATAGATATTTTATGTTTCGTTAATTCTAGTTGAAGTAAAAAAGTTTCCCAAAAAAACGTTTCCATATCAAAGTTAAGATTTCCATAAATGTACTGCTTTATGATCCAAATAAAACTACCAATATTGACACATAAGAAAATAGATTTTTTATGTTTTATTAATTGTAGTTGAAGCAAAAAGTTTTCATATCGAAGTTAAAATTTCAGTAATTATACTGCTTTGTGTTTCCATATAAAACTACATAATTGAAGTATAAAAGTTTCCATATCAAGAATTACACGTTTGGTTAAACTTAGTGAGAAAATTTGTTTATAAATTCTCTCCCTCCTTAGCCTTCTTTTCATTGTTACTGAGAATTTTGAAGAAGGCTTTTGTTTCCACCCAACTGATTCAGAAGGACTTAGCTTCTTGCTAAGATTCGTGGCTAAACAAGAGATGTATGATGCTAATGTGTACGGCAAAGAAGAGCTGTGGGAGATTTACAGTCATGGAGTACCCTGCGGTAATGATGATGGGAACGACTGCAGTCAATATCGCTTCTTCATCACAAAGCTCAAGAAGAAAAGCAAGTCCATGTATAATCGCAATGTGGGAAACAATAAAGGCAGTTGGAAACAGCAAGACAAGGGCAAACCGGTCCGCTACTCATCATCATCGCCGGTGGTTATTGGATGCAAGAAGAGCATGTCTTACGTGAATAAGAAGGGGTATAACAAGAAAGATGGGCATTGGCTCATGAACGAGTACGAGCTCTCTACTGCTATTCTTCAGAAATTCCATGAGGATTGTAGAGATTATGTGGTCTGTGCCATCAAGAAGAGGCCCATGACTAATTCTTGTCCTTCCGAGACTTCCACAGTCACAATCCTGAACAATTTTCCTGCGAAAATTGATGAAGTGATTTTCAGTACTTGTGGGGTTTTTATATTTATAAGATAAAATACAAACATAAAAAATTCAAAAATGCCTATTCAAATAAAATTTTAACTTCAAATCATTCTGATTATATATCATGATTTCAAATCATGTCCAAACGGGGTCTGAATTAACCAACAAAGTCTTACCGTTTTACTCGTTTCTCATATTAGTTGTCCACACTAATAAAACTATCCGCTCAAAATACTTGTCAATTTACAACATCAAGATGGAACTAGGTATAGTTTTTCTATATTGTCCTTAAAATTATTTATTTTTTAAAGTAGTCAATATTGATTAGAGTGCAATTTATTGAAGAGATATAAGGGTACAACAACAACAATAACATACCCAGTAAAATTCACAACGTGTGGATAATAATAGACAGTAGTAGCAACAATACAATAAGATAAATGAAGTAAAGAAACAATCAAGTCGGAATAGAGATATAAAAAAATACGTAAATGGGCAAAGTGTAACATCCCGTACTTTCGGGTATGGTTTGAATCACTAGACGTATGTAAACAAACCCGAGCGTTGGAGGATTTTTGGTCATATTCACGTATGCAAATAAAGAAGCTTAGTATATAAAAGGATGTGGTCCCGAAATAATTTAGGACTTAATAAGTATGACGACGGGGATTAATAATAATAATTGTATTTTCCAAAAGAGGTTATGGACTAGTACTATATCACACGATTATGGCATTAATTATATGAAGTGTGTAAAAAATAATTTATTGAGATCAAGACTTAATTAGGTGGGTAATTAGATAGATATTGAATTTTAGTAAGATTAATAAACCATTTAGTGAATTATGGATAAAGATTAATGTGGAACTCATCCACCCACGTGGCAGAAATTAGTGACTGTGATTAAATAAGAAATTAGTGACTGTGATTAAATAAGAAATTAGGTGGCAAATTTACAGAATGAGTAGTATTCGGATGATAATCTTAAAGCGGGGGGGGGGAGGGGGGGAGGGCATGGTTCATAATTAGTGCTTACATTTGATATGTTACTTTCAAAGAGATAAATCTCTTGAGGAAACTTATGAAGAACCAAAAATATATAGGCATCAACATTATATTTCTTTTTAAAAGAAGATATGAAGTGTATTCTACATTGATGCAGCAAGGCACGATGAACAACATGGAGGTTATGTCTTGTTGATTATGTAATTCAACACCTATTGTTCTTCGGATTTTAGCAAATCAAAGGTTACTTCGTAGTGAAGTAAGGTGGAAGAAAAGAATTCTTGGCATATAAGATCAAAGTGCTATACGACGTATATGTTGTGTCGACAAGTGATTAGACAAAATGTATGATGTTAAGGTAAATTATTTATTTCTTTTAGTATGTTCCAAGTACGAAACGTAATATTTTTTTATAAATGATTCTACACTTAGTAGTTAAGAATGTTCATGTTATTCATTTCTATTGTCAAATGATGTCTAAATATGTTCCTACATCCTTATTGAGGTACATGGAAAATATGTTAGTATTCATAATGTTAATCGGATGTGAAGCAATATTACGTCACTCTGATAAACTCAGAATGTTTTATTATTGTTCATGCATTTTTATTCATGTACTACCCTGGACCCACATGTGTTATATACACTATTATATGGTATGAATTATATATATGTAGGTGATGAGAAAAGGGATACATTGTTATATACGCACACCACCTGATCAGCTGGTATATGATGATGATTATGCCCACAGAGGCTGAAATGATATGATGGTAGACGGTGTTATATATGCATATATATATGTATGACCGCATTGTGCATGGAATTTAGGCATATTATGGCCCTTAGAGGCATTCTGTACAGACATGATACTTATGGACATTATGGCACGCAGAGGCATTCTTTACTGGTTGGTTGTTTCTTGTCTTAGGTTACTTTCACGTGTCTATTATGCTAGTTTTTATGCCTGACATACTCGGTACATTATCCGTACTGACGTCCCTTTCGTCTAGGGATGATGCATTTCATGCCCGTAGGCTCAGGTAGACAGGGTGACGATCCGCACTAGTAAGTTGCTGGTCCAACTGATATGGGAGCACTCTATTTGTTCCAGAGTTGCAGTCTAGTCGTGGTACGATATTTTGGTTATGCGTTGGGGTATGGCGGGGCCCTGTCCCGACCTTCTATTGTCACATAATCTTTAGAGGCTTGTAGACAGATGTCGTGTGTATAGTAGTCATGTATGGCCTTGTCGACCTTGGTATGTATATATGATTAGGGGTACTTGGCAGGTAAGGTCCGGGTCCCCGTCATGGCCCTCCAGTTTATGTTGTGAGAAACTTGGTATCAGAGCCAGGTCTGTCCTAGGGAGTCTACAAGCCGTGTCTAGCAGAGTCTTGTTTATGAGTGTGTTGTGCACAATACTTATATACATGAGGCTACGGGGCATTTAGGATAATGGTTACCTTCCTTTTTGATCTAGAATCGTTCTATAGAGCTGAATTATAAGAATTTTCTTTGTAAACGTTATCGTGTTTATGATTACAACAATGTCTTCTTATAATAGGGCTATGATTAGTAGGGAGATTGAGGTTGGATTGAGTGTAAATGCGAGCAGTATGCTCTCTATTGAGATAGATCCGTCAGAGAATATGAGTAAGTTTCTTTCCCAGGCACTACTTCAGCCTAGAGCATCTGATAGAGATAGGCCCTTGAGGGGTCAGGGATCTTATAACCCAGGGAGTTTATTAGTCAGGGATCGCCGATATTTAAAGGGTTCAAAGATTCCACTATCTCAGGGTTAAAGTTATGGAGTTCGAGTGAGACCGCCCTGACCATCTTGTAATCAGTATGGTCGAGCGCATGCCGGATTATGCCGCAAAGTTATAGGGGGTTGGTTTAGTGTGGCAGCCATGGACACAACGTTCTGAAGTGTCCCAAGTTGATGTGCAAAGGTAAGGATAAAATAATTATGAGTTGTATAGATGAAAACAAAAGACATCATTGGAAGGTTTAGTAGGTTATGAAAATCTACTCATTTTACAGTGACTCGTGCTGATTAGAATGAGGGAATGTATTATGTATGTGCGACCTAAATTTTAATGTCTTACCTAGAATAGATTGGGAATTGTCCCAGGATATCATTTACGAGAATGGATTGCCACAACCGAATCGTCTGAAGAGTGACCATCAGTAAATTTAAGAAGATCACGTAAAGTGACATACACAGAATAGTGAGCCCAAGTCATATATAAGGATCGAGTTATCTACGGTAGTGGAAGGGGACATAAGCCTCTCGTCCATGCGTAAAGGGACATACCGCGTATTATTGGGAATTACATGTATCAATGTTAGTAAGATAAGGCATGCTATAGGTATTGGACTGGTAAGATCTTCGGATTGTAAATAACCTCTGGATAACAATAGCGTGTTAGGGGCAATTAAGGATGAGAACTATCGAACAATCGACTAATGGTTGTAAGAAATATAGAAACAATTAATAAGTATGAATGGAAAGGTATGATCAAGTATCAAGGCAGAAATGTTTTTCGTTTAATGACGAGTAGAAGGAAGGATTACGACAAGAAGAATAAAAGTGAATGAGATTATAGTTATGCAGGTTTCACAAAGGTATGATTACTCCAGAACAACGTAAGGATCAATGGTAGAGGAGGGACGGTAAGAACTCTTCGGCCAAATGTGACGATTCTCTGATGTTCAGGAAGAAAATATGAGAAATACTTTGAGATAAGAGATCCCCCCAAAGAAACTTGAAATAGAAATGTAAAGGTAAGACGAATGAGCACTCGGTCGATGGGAGACCTAATAATAAGACAAGAAAGCTTGACAAGTCATTGGATCATGTAACACTTTGAATTGGATCTAAACATAAGAAGCACCGATTCCACAACATATGCAGTCATATCCCTCAGAAAGTATGTAAACGAAAGTAACAGTGAGTGAAGCTCGAGATTAGCACCTAAACAGGTAAAAAGGGGGCCAATGACGCCTATGGATATAAGGTAGACATTAAAAATGCATATTAAGAGATAATGACATTATAATGAAGATAAAATGACAGGCAAATATAGATGTCTATGAGCATTTTTTAACCGACCAAAAGTTCTACGAGATAGATAACCTAATGGTTTTACATCTTAACGAGATCAAGGAAATCTTCTCCCAAAGCGCTATTGATAGAAAGTCTTAGCAATGACGTGAGAGAAGGAATTCAAATCTAAGTATAATGACCAGGCTTGGATATAGTAGGCCAACGTCATGTAATGCAAATTCTTCAAAATCTTTCACGTATAGAATAAGGGAATAAGTTAACAACTCATCTTTTAATGGGTAGTAACGCCAAGGATTGGAATTAGGAGCAAGGTTTGAGATGACGTATGTACACCATAATGTTTTAGAATTAAGACGAGTACGACAAGTAAGAAAAGGAGTGAACAAGGGTCAAAGTAAGGAAATAAAGGAAGTTGTTTATAATTACGAGCAGTGAGAAAGTACAGAAAGAAAGAGAGATTCCTTTCATACCATGAATCTAACTACGATGATATGCACACTTCAGATTTGATGACATTGTCCATAAAGTGTTCATGATGGAGATACTACAAATATAAAAGTTTTTAGCACACCAGTTAGTAAACTGTCATGACCCAAACCAGTGGGCTATGACGGGCACCCGGGCCCTACCTGCCGAGCACCACTAACCTCATATTTAGCATATATTCGTAATTAAGCATGGGCTACGTCACATTTTACAAACAGAGGAGCCCAACCTATATACATATACGTACCAAGGCAGATAAGACCATACATGACTACTATACACAGGACATCTGTCTATAAGCCTCTAAAGAGTACGTTATATCATAAGGTCGGGACAGGGCCCCACCATACCCATATGCATATTAAAAATATCATACCACGACTAGACTGCAACTCTGGAACAAATAGAGTGCTCCAATATCAGCTGAACCAGAAACCTACTAGTGCGGACCATCACCCTGTCTACCTGAGCCTACGGGCATAAAACGCACCGTCCCCCGACAAAAGGGACATCAGTATGACTGATGTACGAGCATGTAAGGCATGAGAAATAGCATAACAGAGATACATAAATAAACTAAAATAGAAACAACTGACACAAATAGACGATAGCAATACTGATGTAAACAATGACAAAGAATAAATGATCGAAACAAATTGACAAAGAATAAATTTCATAGTAACAAATGAAATAGCCGACCAATAGTGAATGCCTCTGAGGTCCATAATATGCCTAAATGTCATGCACATGTGGTATACATATATATATTGGCCACACATGGGCATCTTTCTTCCCTTAACAGCCTCTGTGGGCATCATATCATATCGGCCTCTGTGGGCATAATCATTATCATATTGGCTTCATTGGGCATCTTCCTTTTCGTGATATCTGTACCAGCTGCAGGTGGTGACGCGTATATAACGCCATTCCCTTTTCCACATCCCCTACATATATATATTGATACCATATAGTAGTGTATATAACACATGTGGGTCCAGGGTAATACATGAATATAATGAAAATGAAAATGCATGAATGACAATGAAACATTATGAACTTATCGGATGACATAATATCCTTGTACCTTCGGCTAACATTGGGAATATTAATATCTTTCCCACATACCTCAATAAGGATTTATGAACATATTTATACATGCTTTTAACATAGGAATCAATAACAGGAATATCCTTGACTACTAAGAGTAGAATAATTTATGGAGCAATACTACGTTTACGTTTTGTTCTTTGAACATGCCAAAAGAAAGAAATAATTTGCCTTAACATACCTTGGATAATTCTCCTTCAATAGTTATTACGAATTAGTCCGTCCGGCCTTATTTGGAGAAATTGATAGAATTTGTCTTAGGTGAAACGTCTAATTGCGTTGCAGCACTTCGTTGATTATATAAGAAGGAATAAGGTGTATGTTGTGCTTCAGTGAATTGAAACGAAGAAAATAAGATGTTTTTTTTGTGCTTGGGATGTTGGAAAAAAATATTGTTGATGCCTTCAACCTTAATTTAGAAGAAAGTCCTTTCCAGAGAGAATATATCAGCCTTGTCACTTTGCTATTGTTATATTCCAGAGAAAAAGATTTACAAATAAAAAGATAATAGGAGTACTAATGTTGCAATATTAGTGTCAGAGATTTGTAGGTGTTGCTAGTAGTGACTAAGAGTTACTCATGCCCTTTCAAGACACATGGCCTTTACTTGATCCCCCTTAAAACCTTTTACATAAATAATTGCCACCTCCACCGTAGAGGATTACTAGCCATTAATTAACTTTTCATGTGTCCTGTTATGGCTATCCACCTCATTACCTATCCATGTAAATACTTATCCCTTTATTTTGGTTAATAAAATTATTTTTAACACATCTCATATACTCATTACCATGATCATGTGATATAATACTAGTCAGTTGTCTTTTGTCACATACACAAAATATTATTTTCATACACCATCGTCACACTTTTCGGTCATAAATCATTGCGGGAGTTCATCCTTTTATACACTAAGCTCTTAATTCGCAAACTTGAATATGACAAAAATTCTCCGGGGCTCGGGCTACTTCCATACGTTTAGCTGCTCAAACCATCGTCCGAAAGTACGGGGTGTTACATAAACAAAACTAAGTTGACAATAGAATCATTCACCCACAAGCGGCTTGACTAATGTGAGGACTAAAGAGAGAAGTTGACCTGAGGGAACATATCAGTTAGCTAAGTGGGAGTGCGATTGAAGGATTCAGATAGTGATAGCCCTATGACTCAGAATACAACAGGGTCATCTCTTATACTAGAAGAAAACGAATGTCGTGATGAAGATCTCATTTTTAGAAAAGATCGGGAAAGAAATTTAATAAAAGAGAACCACAACCTTCGAGCATAATGGGAGAAGGACCCTAGGTGGAGGGTCCATTTGTATATTCCCAATATAGCAGGAGTATGAGACAAGATTATGACGGAGTTCCATTGCTCACGATATTCCATTCACCCTGGATATACTAAGGTGTATCATGATCTCAAAGATGTCTACTTGTGGAACGACATGAAGAGGAGCATTGCGGAGTTTGTAGCTCAGTGTTCTAATTGTCAGCAAGTAAAAATATAGCACCAAAAGCTCGACAGTTTGACTCAAAACATTGAGATCCCAATGTGGAAATGGGAAATGATTAATATGGATTTTATTATGGGTTTACCTCACTTTAATCATAAGTCTGATCCTATTTGGGTGATTGTTGATAGACTGACTAATTAGCTCAATTCCTGACGGTCAAAACTACTTACACAACCGAGGACTATGCAAATTTATACGTTAAAGAGATTGTCCGCCTTCATGGTATGCCTATTTTTACTATATATGATCGAGGTACGTAATTCACAACTAATTTTTGGAGATCATTTCAAAAAATAAAATTAGGGGTTTGGGCACTCAAGTTAGTCTTAGCATAGCTTTCCACCCTCAGACAGACGGACAAGACGAGCATATGATTCAGACTTTCGAGGACATGCTACGAGCTTGTGTATTGGACTTTAAGAGAAGTTGGGATGATCATTTAACTCTTATCGAATTTGCGTACAATAACAGTTATCATTCTAGCATCAAAATGGCTCCATATGAAGCTTTGTATGGACGGAAGTGAAGATCTCCTATCGGATGGTTCGAAGTAGGTGAATCAGAATTATTTGGGCCTGACTTAGTACACCAAGCCATAGAGAAGGTGAAACTTATCCAAGATCGGCTATTAACAGGAAAGAGTCGTCAGAAGTCGTATTCAGATATGCGACGACGAGACATAGAGTTTCAGGTAAATGATTGGGTCTTCTTGAAAATTTCTTCAATGAAGAGTGTAATGTGATTGGGAAAAAAAGGGGAAAGCTCAGCCCAAGGTATATTGGGCCATATCGCGTAACTCAATGAATCGACCGAGTAGCTTACGAATTGGACTTGCCTTCAGAGTTAGAGTTTGTTCATCCGATTTTCCATGTTTCTATATTAATAGCATGTGTTGGAGATCCTTCCTGGATTGTACCGATTGACGATGTGAAGGTTATAGAGGACCTATCATATAAAGAAGTTCCTATTACTATCATATATCGACAAGTTCGCAAGTTGAGGACTGAAGAAGTAGCTTCTGCGAAAGTTTTATGGCGGAATAAGAATGTAGAAAAAATGACACGGGAGGCGAAAGAGGAGATGAGACACAAATACCCTTACCTATTTCAGACCAACACCGAGGCTCTGAGAGAAGCATAAGGTGAGTTCTATTTCAGACTATTATCATTAATGCTTGATGATTATGTGAGGTCCGATATAATGATAAATGATATATTATAAGACACGTGAAGCGGTGGATGTGTTTTCTGACTACGTGACGGGAATGAGATATGTCACCCCAACATTCGAGGATGAATGTTTCGAAGGGGGGAAGAATGTAACATCCCGTACTTTCGGGCCATGGTTTGAATAACTAGACGTATGTATATAGACCCGAGAGTTGGAGGATTTTTGGTCATATTCACGTATGCAAATAAAGAAGCTTAGTCTATAAAAAGATGCGGTTCTGAAATAATTTATGACTTAATAAGTATGACGATGGGGATTAATAATAATAGTTGTATTTCCCAAAAGAGGTTATGAACTAGTGCTATATCACACGATTATGGCATTGATTATATGAAGTGTGTGAAAAATAATTTATTGAGATCAAGAATTAATTAGGTGGGTAATTGGATATATATTGAATTTTAGTGAGATTAATAAACCATTTAGTTGTATTATGGATAAAGATTAATGTGGAACTCATCCACCCACGTGGCAGAAACTAGTGACTGTTATTAAATAAACAATTAGGTGGCAAATTTAAGGAATGAGTAGTGTTCGGATGATAATCTTAAAGCAAGGGGGGGGGGCATGGTTCATAATTAGTGCTTACATTTGATATGTTACTTTCAAAGAGATAAATCTCTTGAGGAAACTTATGCAGAACCAAAAACATATAGGCATCAACATTATATTTCTTTTTAAAAGAAGGTATGAAGTGTATACTACATTGATGCAGCAAGGCACGATGAACAACATGGAGGTTATGTCTTGTTGATTATGTAATTCAACACCTATTATTCTTCGGGTTTTAGCAAATTAAAGGTTACTTCATAGTAAAGTAAGGTGGAAGAAAAGAATTCTTGGCATATAAGATAAAAGTTCTATACGACGTATATGTTGTGTTAACAAATGATTAGATAAAAGGTATGTTAAGGCAAATTATCTATTTCTTTTGACATGTTCCAAGTACGAAACGTAAACATAATATTCCATAAATGATTCTACTCTTAGTAGTTAAGAATGTTCATGTTATTTATTCTTATTGTCAAATCATATCTAAATATGTTCCTAAATCCTTATTGAGGTACATGGAAAAGATGTTAGTATTCATAATGTTATCGGAGGTGAAGCAATATTACGTTACTCCGATAAACTCAGAATATTTTATTATCGTTCATGCATTTTTATTCATGTATTACTCTGGACCCACATGTGTTATATACACTACAATATGGTATGCATTATATATTTGTAGGGGATGGAAAAAGGGATACGGTGTTACATACGCACACCACCTGATCAACTGGTATTTGATGATGATTATGCCCACAGAGGCCGAAATGATATGATGGGAGACCGATGTTATATATGCATATATATATGTATGACCGCATTGTGCATGTATTTAGGCAAATTATGGCCCTTAGAGGTATTCTGCACAGACATGATACTTATGTACCTTATTGCCCATAGAGGCATTCTCTACTGGTTGGTTATTTCTTGTCTCAGGTTACTTTCATGTATTTATTATGATATTTTTCATGCCTGACATACTCGGTACATTATCCGTACAGACGTCCCTTTTGTCTGGGGATGCTGCATTTCATGCCCGCAGGCTCAGGTAGACAGGGCGATGGTCCGCACTAGTAGGTTGCTGGTCCAGCTGATATAGGAGTACTCTATTTGTTCCTGAGTTGCAGCCTAGTCGTGGTACGATATTTTGGTTATGCGTTGGTGTATGGATGGGCCCTGTCCCGACCTTCTAATGCCACATAATCTTTAGAGGCTTGTAGACAGATGTCCTTTGTATAGTAGTCATGTATGGCCTTGTCGACCTTGGTATGTATATGTATATATGATTAGTGGTACTCGGCAGGAAAGGTCCGGGTCCCCGTCATAGCCCTTCGGTTCGGATCGTGATACAAAGATAATAATACTCCTAGTACGAAAAAGAAAACCTCGTGGCAACAATCTGAATTCATTAGATTCAATCAAAGACCACCTAGATTGAGGACAAGATACCTAGTAGAGGCAAGGGCCAATATAATTTCTTTTTTTTTCATTATTTTTTGTGGGAAGTTGATTGTATTAGAGTGAGATTGATGACATAGGCAGAAGGCATTATTTTGTAGTTATTTTTTTCGTACTCCTGAGGTCCTTCTTGGTACTACAAAACATTTCGCTAAACGGGATACTGATTTTCCTCCTATTTCTGTCTTATCTTTTTCTCCCTTTTTTTCAAGTGGGGTCGATTTAACTTTGTTAGTCTAACATGTATCACAGCAAAAAGTTAGAGTATTTTAGCTATGGTGTCTTTGATGCTCTTTCTTGTTTAACTCCTTTGTCACCTTCTTAATGATGGAAACAAGTCATTAAAAAGGAAAGAGAAGAGTTTCTAGTTTGCAAATCAGAGAAAAATAGATTCCTTGCAAAATGAATAACCAAATTAAAATGATTCAAAGGCTCGTAGACATGCTACGAACTTGTGTATTGGACTTTTAGGGAAGTTGGGATGATCATTTACCCGTTATTCAATTTGCGTACAATAACAGTTATCATGCTAGCATTAAAATGGCTCCATACGAGGCTTTGTATGGGCGGAAATGTAGATCTCCTATCAGATAGTTTGAAGTAGCGAATCAAAATTAATTGGGCCTCACCTAGTGCACCAAGCCATAGAGAATGTGAAGCTTATCCAAGAAGGTTGTTAACCGTTCAGAGTCGTCAAAAGTCGTATTCAGATGTGCAGCGGCGGGACTTAGAGTTCCTAGTGGATGATTGGGTTTTCTTGAGGATTCCTCCTATGGAGGGTGTAATGAGATTCTGGAAAAAAGGAAAAGCTCAATCCAAGGTACATTGGGCCATATCACCTAATTCGACAAATCGGCCAAGTGGCTTACGAATTGGACTTGCCTTCGGAGTTAGAGTTTGTTCATCCGGTTTTCCATGTTTTATGTTAAGAGCGTGTGTTGGGGATCCTAACCTATCATATGAAGGTTCCTATTGATATCTTAGATCAACAAGTCTGTAAGTTAAGGACTAAATAGGTAGCCTCCGTGAAAGTTCTATGGTGGAATAAGAATGTAGAAGAAATGACATGGAAGACGAAAGCCTGGAGCTGACATTTCAATCGAAAATCAACATCGGGTCCCGACTATCCAAAAAACGCAGACTAAAGCAGAAGATCACAAAATGCAACACAACAAGGGAGTCGTTATCTAATCAATCAGAAGCTTACGCGAAGGAAGAAGCTAATAAATTAGAATTGAGACAGGGAGGAAAGGCGAAAGAGAGGAAGAGGAGATGAAGCGCAAATATCCTTACCTATTTCAGACCAACGCCGAGGTTCCAAGAGAAGCATAAGGTGAGTTCTATTTCAGATTATTATAATTAATGTCGGATGACCATGTGAGGTCTGATATAATGATGTATGTTATATTTTATGTCCCCATGAAGCAGTGGTGGTGTTTTCTATCTACGTGACGGGGATCCAGATAGTCCTATTTGTAGAGGATATTTTGCCAAAATTTTGTTTTTAAAACCAAGAGCTAGACTCTTTAGATATGTCACCCCAATATTTGAGGACGGATGTTTCTAAGGGGGAAAGGATGTGACATCCCATACATTCGGGCAATGGTTTAAACAACTATACGTATGCAAGTAGACTCGAGCCTTGAAGGATTTTTGGTCAAATTCATGTATGCAAATAAATAGCTTAGTATATAAAAGGATGCGGTCCCAAAATATTATGACTTAATAAGTGTGACAACGATTATTGAAAATAATATTTTATGCGTACCAAAGGAAGCTACAGACCAGTGTTATATAACATGACCATGATAATGAGTATATGAAGTGTGTAAAAATGATTTAATATTTAAGGAGATATTTGGATATATATTATGGGGGGCAACAAGTCCACATAGCATCACGAAGGAAGACTACTTAAGTGACTATGCATTTGGGTGATTAGTGGCATCTCAAAAAGGGATAAGGATTTGACTCGTGTAGCATCTAGACCCCACGGACCTTAATGATAAAGCAAATCTAAGAGCTCATTTCTCATTTTAAGTTTGTACCTATGCAGAAATCTCGTTACTTTAAGAACAATGGGTCTTGGTCAAGGTTTGGCAACAATTACATAAAGAAGCTAATAAAGAACTTTTTCCCTTTCTCTTTTTAGTAGCTATGAATAAAACAACATCTATATTTTTAGGAAGTACCAACATAATTCCATTAGGTGCAGCAGCGTAGTTCTTCGTTATTCAAACCAACAACAATGTTTTATATTATATATTCCAATGGAAACATATAATTTCTTTCACGAAGAAACATAGCGCATTTTGTTCACCACTACTCTCTCGTTGTTTGGTTTTGTTGTGTTGTGGAATCCGGACTTTCTTTAAAGTAAAGTAAGGTGGAAGAAGAGGGGTTCTTGACAAATAAGGTTGAGGTGCTAGATGAGCTGCATTGATTGGGTTGTTAAGAAGACCAATTAAGATATGTTAAGACAAATCCTTCCTTTTTTGGTAGGTTCTAAGTACGAAACGTAAACGTAATATTGTCCCATAAATGAGTCTACTCTTAGTAGTTAAGGATGTTCATGTTATTCATTCCTATTTTCGAAGCATGTCTAAATATGTTCCTAAATTTCTATTGAGGTATATGGGAAAGATGTTAATATTCATAATGGTAATCGGAGGTGAAGCGACATTTCATCACTCTGATAAACTCAGAGTGTCTTAGTATCATTCATGTATTAAATACATACATATACATTGACCTCAAAGGCGTTACATACACTACTATATGGTATACATTATATATATGTAGGGGATGGAAAAAGGGATACGACATTATATACTCACCACCACCTGATCAACTGATATATATGATGATTATGCCCACAGAGGCCGATATGATATGATGGGATGCCCACAGAGGCTTGATGGCATTATATACATATATGTATGACTGGCATTGTGCATGCACATACATGATATTTATGCATATTATGGCCCTCAGAGGCATTCTCTACTGGTTGGTTGTTTCTTGTCTCATGTTACTTTCATGTCTCTATTATGCTATTCTTCATGTGTGACATACTCGGTACATCATTCGTACTGACGTCTCTTTTGTCTGGGTATGCTGCGTTTCATACTCGCAGGCTCAGGTAGGAGCGAAGAGTGAAGACCAGGAAATTTCCTTCAACATAGAGAAAGGGCAAAGGAAAGTCTTACGATCTTGTAGATAGGGTGACGGTGCGCACTAGTAGGTTGCTGGTTCAACTGATATTGAAGCACTCTACTTGTTCCAGAGTTGCAATGTAACCGTGGTATGATAGTTTTGATATGCATAGGGGTATGGCGATGCCCTGTACCGACCTTATGATGTCACGTACTCTTTAGAGGCTTGTAGACAGTTGTCCTGTGTATAGTAGTCGTGTATGGCCTTGTCGGCCTTTGTATGTATATGTACATAGGTTGGGTTCTTCTGTTTGCTGGATTTTACGTAGTTCCTTTCCAGTTTATTATTTCTATGTGTTAGCAGGTTACCTCGTGGCGGCCCTCTTGGCCCTGCTTAATTACAGTTAGGTGATAAATATATGATTAGTGGTGCTCGGCAAGTAAGGTTCGTGTGCCCGTCATGGTCCTCCGATTTATATCGTGACAAACTTGAAAATTTAATGTACTATGCATTTGTGATGTAACAATTAAAGAATCAGTACACATTCTACTCTCTCAATCTTCTCTTCTCTCACACGAATCCATCTTCTTCATTTCCTATTTTTCCCTTTCTGATTGTTCTTCAGTTCTTGATCCATTAATGTTCGTGGCTTCGATTTATAATCGATTAATATCATTTATTAAGTTCTAATCTTAAAATTTTAAGGAGATGCGAACTGAGACTCGCCTACTCTATCTTTAAAAAGACATAAAATTACCAACGTTTTCAAATAAAATTTCCATAAGTGTACTGCTTTATGTTTCCATAAAAAATTAAACCAATATTGACACACAAGAAAATAGATATTTTATGTTTCGTTAATTCTAGTTTAAGTAAAAAAGTTTCCAAAAAAAAAAAAAGTTTCCATATCAAAGTTAAAATTTCCGTAAGTGTACTGCTTTATGATCCCAAATAAAACTACCAATATTGACACACAAGAAAATAGATTTTTTATGTTTTATTAATTATAGTTGAAGTAAAAAAGTTTTCAAATCGAAGTTAAAATTTCATTAAGTATACTGCTTTATGTTTCCAAATAAAACTACCTAATTGAAGTAAAAAAGTTTCCAAAAAAAAAAAGTTTCCATATCAAGAATTACACGTTAGGTTAGACTTGGTCAGAAAACTTGTCTATAAATTCTCTCCCTCCTTAGGCATTCTTTTCATTGTTATTGAGAAAAGAAATCGAGGCATGGAGAATTTTGAAGAAGGTTTTCGTTTCCACCCAACTGATTCAGAAGGACTTAGTTTCTTGCTAAGATTCGTAGCTAAACAAGAGATGTATGATGCTGGATTCATTACCACTAATGTTGATGTGTACGGCAAAGAAGAGCCGTGGGAGATTTACAGTCATGGAGTACCCTGCGGTAATGATGATGGGAACGATTGCAGTCAATATCGCTTCTTCATCACAAAGCTCAAGAAGAAAAGCAAGTCCATGTATAATCGCAATGTGGGAAACAATAAAGGCAGTTGGAAACAGCAAGACAAGGGCAAACCGGTCCGCTACTCATCGTCATCGCCGGTGGTTATTGGATGCAAGAAGAGCATGTCTTACGTGAATAAGAAGGAGTATAACAAGAAAGATGGGCATTGGCTCATGAACGAGTACGAGCTCTCTACTGCTATTCTTCAGAAATTCCACGAGGATTGTAGAGATTATGTGCTCTGTGCCATCAAGAAGAGGCCCGTGACTAATTCTTGTCCTTCCGAAACTTCCACAGGCACAATCTTGAGTAACTTTCCTGATGAAGTAACAATCTTGAGTAACTTTCCTGCGGAAATTGATGAAGTGATTAGTAATTCCAGGAATTTGGAACACTCTGAATCCGAAACCAACACTTTCTTGAATTTTCAAGAATCACATGAGGCTGCGGAATCGACTAGTACTAATGAGCCATTACAACTAGTGGAGCCATATGATGCAGGGGACTATATGCATAGAAATTCAGCAATGTTACAGCCTGAATTAGATGTGGTTGACTTGCATCAGAGGGACAAAAAGGACTGCGAAGAATTACATGGGATGTTACATGATGCGCACCACGACAACATGAATATCGTTGAGCCATTATTAGCAGCAGAGGCCTCTTACAATTTTGTGCTTGAAGATGTGCTTAGGTTGGATCCATGGGAAATACTATTGGACTCGGATGACATAGATCAGATATTACAAGGAACCTGAGGTTGTGCAAATGGAGGATCAACAAAAACACACAGATGCGCGCTGTAAAGGATGACCATTTATTTTGTTTATCTACTAGATATTGGAGCAACCTGTAATGTTATATAGACATTCTTGAACAAGCTGTATAAATATTTTCTAATAGATGATTGAGAATTTATTAAGTCCTTTCCTTCCTTTGAGTTGCTTCTTCATTAAAATTTTGTACTTTTTATATGTCATAGTATTAGTTTAACTGATTATGCTCTTTAGTCAGAAGTGGGAGATATCATTGGAAGCAGAACGTAATGGCTTCTCTGTTCAAGGTAAGATGAATGCCACAATGTCCTTTGATTTTTCATGTATGCTGTATACATGGGATCTTTATTCAATAATTAAATTTTCCATTGATTTAATGTTTTTAAGTTGTCTTTCTTTGTGTTCTCGTGGATTGTACTAACGGCTGAAGGGATCAAGCACAACCTTTGGAGTAGTATATAAAGAACATGTTATAACTTTTTACACTATGAGTAGCTAACAACTCAGTCATGGTTTCCTGATTTAGGAAGCAAGATACATCTATGACTTTCCATACTTGTTATTAGCGAATATTCTCAGAATATTCTCCGTATATTTTGTAATTATGATAGATGTATATTTAAGATAACTTAAGATTCTAATTATATTAGGAATCAACCTTTGTAAGGTAAGTTAGGATTCGTACCATATTAGAATCAACTTTGTACAACTATATATATATTGTGAATAATGAAAGGAATCCCCAAGGGAAATTATTCCATCTTTCATGGTATCAGGAGTCTAAAACCTAAATCCCTTCTCTTCCTCATTCTCGGTCGAAATCAACATTTTTTTCTGATTTCACAAAAAAAAATCTGGTTTCTTCCTCCCTTTATCAGCCAAACCAGAAAATTCCCTTCCCTCGGCAGGCGACAACCATGTCTTCCCCCACAAATTTCGTTTCATCCACTGGCACACTTGACAACCCCTCTCAACGTTCAGTATCTTCTTTTCATCCGGCATTCGCCATTAACAACATCAAAAATTTTATCCCTATAATTCTTGACCAAGAAGACTGTCAATATTCCATGTGGATGGAACTATTCTACATTCATGCATGTGCATACAAGGTGCTCGATCACATTGACGAATTTGTTCCTCGTCCCACCGATGTTACAGACTCAATCTGGCGTCGTCTTGACGCCATCGTCAAACAATGGATCTACGGCACCATCTCCAAAGATCTGTTATGCACTATCATGAAAACAGGTGCTACAGCACGTGAACTTTGGGTCCGACTAGAAGAAATCTTTCAGGACAATAAAAATACTCAGGCTGTCTATTTGGAAGAGCAATTCAACAATACCCGCCTCGAGAATTTTAACAACATATCCGAATATTGTAAGCAACTGAAACTCATAACCGATCAACTATCCAACGTCGGGACTTCTGTTTCAGAAACCAAGATGGTGCTTCAACTTGTTGCGGGTTTACCGTAAGGTGAATATGACACACTCGCAACAATGATTCAACAAGCCGACCCTCTCCCAAGTTTCAACAAGGCACGTTCACAACTATTGTTGGAAGAAACTAGACGTGCTAAACAAGAGGAATATAATCAAAAGGCGTTAGCCGTTGACGGGATGACAACACCTGTGGCCAGCAGCAACCAGCAGTTCCAGTAGCAGCAGAGCGGCGGAGGTCGAAACAACAAAGGCAAGGGCCGCGAAAAGGGCCAACGCAACCTGGATCGACAACAATCAACCATCGAAAACAACAAAGAAGGGTCCAACCAGAAGAAGCAGCGGGCCCAACCACTAATCGGGCCTCGCCGCATGCCCGCATCTAACCGCAGGGCCTGGCCCAGCAGCCTTGGTCGGCTAGCCGTTTGGGCCTCGCCCACCACTGTGCAGCCCACCAACAAAGCAGCAGAGGCCCACCCGACAGGCCCAAAGAAGAGCAAAGAATCGCAGAGCTCATTGCAGCCCAAAGAAGAATCGCAGCAGCTCAGCCAGCCTTGGCCCCGACTGATTTGGGCCAGGCATACACCACCGTGCACCTTCAACAGCCCGACGACAATTGGTACATGGACATCGGAGCCACATCTCACCTCACCCGGTCGTCAGGTACCTATCTCAACTACGTCGGTTAAAGTGTCCTCAATTTATTACTGTCGGCAATGGTCATCGCATTCCAATTGAAGGTTACGGTAACACACACACCAAACATCCACACCCACCTTTCTCCCTAAACCACGTCCTATACATACCTAACATCATTAAAAACTTAATCTCTGTTAGAAAATTCACTAGCAATAATTATGTGTTTGTCGAATTTGACCCTTTTGGTTTTTCTGTGAAGGAACTCAATACGGGGAAAATTCTTACACGCTGCAATAGTGTGGGAAACCTCTACCCATTCACTTAATCTTCCACTGTCAGACCGCAAGCACCTCTATCCCTTGCGGCGATCTCTCCCTCAACTTGGCACAACAGACTCGGACACCCCGGAGACCCAGTTTTTACTTTTCTTAGGACTTTTAAGCGTATTCAATGTAATAATGGGAAAATTGCCCAACACTGTTTTTCTTGTCCACTAGGCAAACATACTCGTCTTCCCTTTATGTCATCAAACAATGTTACTTTTTCTCCCTTTGATATTGTTCATGCTGATTTGTGGACATCTCCGATTGCTAGCTCTTTGGGTCATAAATTCTATCTAGTATTCTTGGATGATTTTTCACATTTTGTCTGAATTTACCCACTGAAATTCAAATCTGAAGTTTTTGCAAAATTCCTTGAGTTTCACATGGTCCGCACACTTCTGTTTCATGCCTGCCTGCCACCGCCTTTTTGGGTCTATGTTGTCAAAATGGTAGAATCCCTTCTAAATATTTTACCAACTAGCACACTCCAAAACAAAACCCCTACAGAAATCTTATACCGTAGGCAGCCATCATATGATCACCTACGTATTTTTGGATGCTTATGCTACCCCAACATAGCCTCCACTACACTCCACAAACTTGCCTCTCGCACTCTTCCATGTGTCTTCCTTGGTCTATCTCCTAATCATCGGGGCTACTTGTGCTATGACATTGCTACTTGTAAAATTACCGTCTCCCGTTACGTCACCTTTAACGAGACAACCTTTCCTTTTTCAAATCTCTGGAAATTTCAGACCACCGATTACATCTTTCTCGATGAACCAAGTCTGTCCCCGGTTATCCAAAATCTATACCAACAACAGCCCAATGTTCCGACAGTCTCACCATTGTTCGGCACCACCCCACCATCTCCCTGCTCACCCCTACAAATTTCTGAGTCACTCGCACCACTGGCCGACATCGCCGCTCAGCATTCCAACAACTGGGCCTCAGCAGTCTCCGCAGTTTCGTGTCAACCAAAGAAGATAGAAAATAGCCCATCTGAATCACGCCATCGTCCGTAACGGTGGACCAAAGAACCTCATATCCCCGACCCACCACCACTGCCCTCACATCGCATGGAGACTCGTGCACAACACGGGATCTTTAAACCCAAGGTTCAATTCAATCTCTCCACACAAACCTTATCACCCATTCCAAAAAATCCAAAACTAGCAAAACTGGACCCAAATTAGAATGCGGCCATGTGCGAGGAATTTAACGCTTTAACCAAGCAGAACACTTGGGATTTGGTACCTAGACCAACTGGTGTGAATGTTATCCGGTGTATGTGGCTATTTCGTCACAAGTTCAGAGACAGTGGTGACTTAGAGAGGTATAAGGCAAGACTAGTTGCCAATGGCACTAATCAGCAGGAGGGTATTGATTGTGGTGATACATTCAGTCCGGTTGTTAAACCGGCGACTATTCAGACTGTTCTCAGTATTGCTATGGGTATGCATTGGCCGATTCATCAGCTTGATGTCAAGAATACATTTCTTCATGGGGATTTGAAAGAGACTGTGTACATGCATCAGCCTCCTGGCTTTGTTCATCCGGCAGCTCCGCAGTTTGTGTGTCATCTCAGAAAGTCATTGTATGGATTGAAACAGGCACCCCGCGCTTGGTATGATCGGTTCGCCAGGTATCTTCTGCAGATTAGTTTTGTATGTAGCAGGTGTGATACATCTCTCTTCACTATTATATGTCGATGACATTGTTCTTACTGCCTCATCTGACGGGTTGAAGAGTGAAATCATTGCTCTACTCAAAACTGAATTTGCTATGACTGACTTGGGCAAGCTAAGTTATTTTTTGGGTATATCGGTGACAAGATCTGCAGCCACTATGTTCCTGTGTCAGCGTAAGTATGCAGAAAAGATAGTGTACAGGGCCAAAATGGCAAATTGTAAAATTATGCCAACTCCGGTGGACTCAAAATCCAAGCTTAGTGCCAATGACAGTGCGCTAATTTCTGATCCCACTCTGTATCGGAGTCTAGCAGGTGATCTTCAGTATCTTACATTCACTAGGCCTGATATTGCATATGTCGTTCAGCAGGTGTGTATGTTCATGCACGACCCCCGAGAGTCCCATTTTGCCGCCCTCAAACATATTATCAGATATGTTAAGGGCACACTAGACTTTGGTTTACATCTATACCCCTCTGCCTCAACCAAGTTACTAGCTTACACAGATGCAGATTGGGCAGGATGCCCCGACACACGTCGCTCCACTTCAGGGTACTGTGTATTTCTTGGGGATAATCTTATATCATGGTCCGCCAAGCGGTAGACCACGCTATCCCATTCGAGTGCTGAAGCAGAATATCGCGGAGTTGCTAATGTCGTCGCTGAGATCTGTTGGCTCTGAAATCTTCTTTTGGAGCTCCAGTGTCCATTACGCAAGGCGTCTATAGTCTATTATGACAACATATCTGCTATCTATATGTCTCATAATCCAGTCCAACATCAGCGGACCAAACATATTGAGATGGATATCCACTTTGTGCGAGAGAAGGTTGCCCGTGGTCAGGTCAAAATTTTACACATGCCTTCCTCTTATCAGTATACAGCCATTTTAACAAAGGGACTACCACGGCATCTCTTCACCGACTTCCGACCCAGCCTTAGCATTCGGCCTCCTCCCGCTCCGTATGAGGGGGAGTATTAGCGAATATTCTCATAATATTCTCCGTATATTTTGTAATTATGATAGATGTATATTTAAGGTAACTTAGGATTCTAATTGTATTAGGGATCAACCTTTGTAAGGTAAGTTAGAATTCGTACCATATTAGGAATCAACCTTGTACAACTATATATATTGTGAATAATGAAAGGAATCCCCAAGGGAAATTATTCCATCTTTCACTTGTGTATAATGTTAGCAAAGTGCAGCAATTGAGTCTCCATTGGCAATTCATAAGGAGATTGTGGTGTCCTATGTCCCTTCTTAATCTAGGTTTTATTAGCTTTTAACCATCTTTTAACATTTCCACTGTTGTTTCTTCTATTAGTATTTAGCCAAGATTTTAGCATATAGAGATAGAAGGTTTCCAGGAAAGCAAGAAGAATTTGAAGATGCTTTGTTAAAGTCGATAACTATTTATGTGGGAAACATGTCTTTCTACACAACAGAGGATCAAGTATATGAGCTCTTCTCTCCTGCTGGAGATATTAAATTGATAGTGATGGGACTGGATAAAAATTCCAAAACTCCTTGTGGATTCTGATTTATTATGTATGGTCTCTAATTTCTTCCATTTTTTGTTGCTAACTTCAACCCTATAATTTATTGATACACATGCTCCATCTTTAACTAGTTTTGATTTTGTCTACTTGTTCAGTTAGGATTTCATATTAAATACTTGTCATTTGTTCACACCACCTGATGAATTTAAGAATCATGTCCGCCGTTTCTGTTGGAAATTTGCCTTTAGCGGGGAGATGCGTCCACCCATCTTTGATGAATTAAACACTAGTGTTCCGCATGTTGGAGACCTTGTCTCTTCGCACATGTATGATCTACGAAGTGAGTAGATGACCGTAGGGCCAAGAATCGTCAAATTTCATTGAGAAATGAAAGAGATATTGGTCCACGAAGTAAGGTGTTTGAGGCATGGAAATATGGGGTGGGAGAAATCTACCACATCGGTGGGAATATGAAGAATTGCTCTCTATATAAGTCTCTAATGTGGTAAAGGGTTTGGGACCCCAAGGGGTATCCCATGTATTTAAAGGAGGGAGGACCTAGATGTGCTTACGTTCAAGGCTAAGCCCACACGCGCGCCGCCGCCACCCGCCCGTCCCGTCCAGTCCGGTCTCGGTCTCGGGTCACGGGTCGTGGGCTGTGGGCTGTGAAAACTTTCTGCCTTACCGTTGGACAGTTTCCTCTCTTGATGGCCATTAACAGCCTTAAATCTGCCTCCTAAATGGCCATTAACAACCCTCAGTAATGGCTAGTAACAACCTTGTTTGTGGCTGTTGGGCAGCCTCCTTCTTGCTATATATTGAGGCCTCCTTTGGCTCAATAATGTGACGGGAAAAACAGATAGAAAACACAGAAATTCAGCACAAAACAGTCATGAAAACAGTGGCCAAAAGAGCACGGAAATAGTGACTGAAATTCAGTGAAAAACAGTGACCAAACCCTCACATATACACAAGATATACACAACAGAGACACACTATATACACAGAGACAAAAGAGAAGAGTAAAGAGAAACTCTTCCTTCCTATTCCATATCTTCAGCAAGTCAATTCATATTTGTTTTCTTCGTCAGGCTCAACCTATTGGCTTTGTAGCGTTGAGATTAAAGTGTTGTTTTATCTTGGGAGACTATTGTCCGCTAACGTAAAAGCATATATACGGGGCAATCTTGTCTTAAGGACAGAGGGCTATCACTCGACTCAAC
This sequence comes from Anisodus acutangulus, assembly GCA_029783415.1. NCBI lineage: Eukaryota > Viridiplantae > Streptophyta > Magnoliopsida > Solanales > Solanaceae > Anisodus > Anisodus acutangulus. The sequence goes on from CM056503.1 coordinate 25,718,934, forward strand.
ACACAACGTTGTAACCATCCAGATTTAGTTATTTCTTGATTTCAGGTTATCAAGATTCAAGACACAACAAGCTTGCCGCAATTTTAAAGATTGGCATATTTGTTCAACAAGATTCAATTTCTGAATATTGAATATTTGTTCATCCTTTCGAATACTTGTAATAGTTATTTACTTCCCGTACTGCTTTATAAAGTACAATAGAGAGTACCAACAGTTTCTACTCATACAAGCATGGATCAACTCTTACTCATTGTGTCTTCAGATCTAGATGACATAGTTTACAATCATGGGGGTTCATACAAGGAACTTAAGAAGTAGTCTGAAAATTATTAAAGAAGCTGATACCACAATCATTATCGTGTTTAGAATAATTTGATATGTTCTCCTAGCATATTGTACATAATCTGAATCCAACAACAACAACAACAACAACACATCTAGTATAATTCCACTAGGTCGAGTCTGGGGATGGTAGAATGTACGCAGACCTTACCCCTACCCTGTAAAGGAAGGGAGGTTGTTTCCAATAGACTCTCAGCTCAAGAGAAGATGCAAAGACAATAATAATGGACAGTAGTAGCAACAATACAATAAGATAAATGAAGTAAATAAACAATCAAGTCGGAATAGAGATATAAAAAAATAAGTAACTGGGCAAAGATAATAATACTCCTAGTACGGAAAAGAAAACCTCGTGGCAATAATCTAAATTCATTAGATTCAATCAAAGACCACCTAGGTTGAGGACAAGATACCTGATAGAGGCACGGGCCAATATAATTTCTTTTTGTTTATCATTATTTTTGTGGGAAGTTGATTGTATTAGAGTAAGACCGATGACATAGGCATAAGACATTGTTTTGTAGTTATTTTGTTCGTACTCCTGAGGTCCTTCTTGGTACTACAAAACATTTCGCTAAACGGGATACTAATTTTCCTCCTATTTCTGTCTTATCTTTTTCTCCCTTTTTTTAAGTGGGGTCGGTTTAATGTAGCCTATGGAAATCATGTTTTCCTAAATCTTCTCACGAACAAAATGAAAGTCAACCTCAATATGTTTAGTTCTTTCATGATATACCAAATTTGAGACAATAGGAAGAGCAGCTTGATTATCACATAAGAGTTTTGCTGGAGTATGATACTTCAATACAATTTCGATTAAACGATGATGTATCCACATAATCTCACACGTAGATTGTGACATAACTCTGTACTCAGATTCTACACTAGGTCGAGATACAATACTTTGCTTCTCACTCTTCCATTATACTAGGTTCCCTCCAACGAAGAAACAATAACCTGTAGTGTCTCCTATCAATTTTAGATCCAGCACAGTTTGCATCCGCAAAAAATGCAACACGAGTATGACCGTGATTTCTATACAATATGCCAAGTCCAGGAGCTCATTTTAAGTAACATAGAATCTGTTCCAAAGCTTCCTAGTGTTTGACCGTAGGTGCGGACATGAACTGGCTAACAACAGTTACTGCAAAAGCAATATCTGGATGAGTTACACTAAGGTAGTTTAACTTCCCAACTAACCTTCTATATCTCTCTGGATCATCGAAAGCATCGCCATCATCTTTCATAAAATGCACATTCGGAACCATTGGAGTACTGTAAGGTTTGGCTGCTAACTTCGCAGTGTCTGCAAGTAGGTCAAGAATATACTTTCTCTAAGATAGAAAAATTCCCTTCTTTCTTCTATTTACTTCTACTCCCAAAAGTATTTCAACTGGCTCAGGTCTTTCATATGAAACCTTGTATGCATGAAAGACTTGAGGAAAGAGATACCAACATAATCACTTCCTGTGATGACAATATCATCAACATATACAACAAGAAGAATAGTCCCAGTTGTTGATTGTTGGTAGAAGACTGAGTGATCACATTTGCTTATTTTCAACCTAAAATCCTGAACTACCTTACTGAACTTGCCAAATTAAGCCCGTGGACTTTGCTTCAGAACATACAGGGACTTCTTCAGATGGCAGACTTTCCCATACTTCCACTGAGCAACAAAACCGGGTGGTTGCTCCATATACACTTCCTCTTGAAGATCACCATGAAGTAATACATTCTTAATATCCAACTAATGCAAAGGCTAATTTTTGGAAGTAGCTAGAGAAATGAACAAGCGGACAGAAGTGAATTTGGCAACTGGGGAAAAGGTGTCTAAATAATCTACCCCTTTAGCCACAAGTCTCGCCTTAAGTATTGCAACAGAACCATCTGGATTAACTTTAACTATGAAGACCCACTTACATCCTACTGGCTTCTTTGCCTCGGCTAAATCCACCAAATCCCACATGTAGTTCTCCTCTAAGGCATGTATTTCATCAAGCATTGCATCAGACCATCCAGGATGATTTAAAGCCTCATTTACTTTTTTGGGTACATATATGGAGTCTAGAGAAGCAATCATAGATCTAGAAGTAGAGGATAAGTTATCATAGTAAACAAAATTGGCAATAAAATATGTGGATTTACAAGTACATGTACCTTTGTAAAGAGTAATAGAGAGGTTAAGATTTTTGGGAGGATCATGTGACAAAACCGGTGCATGACAAGTATCATCGATCTCTCGCCTTCTTGAGTAAACTTGAACAATTGACGGTCTTACCACCGTAGATGGAGCAGGTACTGCAGGCACAATAGTTGATTGGTGATCAACAAAAGAATTGGGAGATGGAGGAACAATATCTGATTGTTCTGTCAAAACACGAGTGACTTGATAGACTAACCACACATCTTTCTCCCCTTGACTTGTACAAATGGAAGGTGTATAGAAAAATGGTATAGTCTCTGAAAATACCACATCAGTTAACACAAGATATTTGACAAGTTTAGTAGAATAACACTGATACCATTTCTGAAGGATAGAATAGCCTAGAAAAATACACTTCAATTCCTTGGGACCTAACTTAGTAACAGATGGTCAATCATTTCGAACATAACATGTTCTCCCAGACACCTTTGTTTCCACTGAAAATAGTGACTTATTTAGAAAATAACACTATAAGGCGTAGTACCAACAAGCACAATAGATGGCATGCGATTAATCAAAAAATAAGTCGTAGAGACTGCATCTGGCAGAAGTGTTTAGGAACCTTCATCTGAAACAAAAGTGCCCGAGCTGTCTCAAGTAGATGCCTATTCTTCCTCTTAGCAACTCCATTTTGAGAGGATGTATCAACACATGAAGACTAGTGAAGAATATATTGTTGTCTCATGTATGATTGAAACAATTCTGACATATATTCTTTGGCATTATCACTTCTCAAAATACGCACCGAAGTATTAAATTGAGTTTTAACTTCATCACAGAAAGCACAAAAGTGAGTAAACACTTCAGAGCGACTCTTCATAAAATAAATCCAAGTCATCCGAGAAAAATCATCCACAAAAGTGATAATATACTTATGTCTAGTTTTGAAAACAATAGGACATGGTACCCAAACATTAGAATGAACTAACTCAAAAGCCGACTCAACCCACTTATTAACCCTTGGAGATAACGAGATGCGATGATGTTTCGCAAATCGACATGATTCATAATCAAATAAAGAACTATTTTGAAACTCATGGCAAAGCTTCTTCAACAAAGGTAGAGAAGGATGTCCCAATGACAATATGCTTTAAATGGAGACAAGACACTGGAACATGTAACAAACTGAGGTTCTCATTCGTCAAGAATGTAGAGGTCATCAGATACATGTCATTTACCAATAACCTGATTTGTAGTAACATCATGAAATAAACAATGATCCGAAAAGAATGAGATATAACATTTAAGGTCTCTGGTAATTTTACTGACTAAAATCAAATTAAAAGGCAACTTTGGTAGACTCAATACAAATGATAGGGTAATAGAGGAGGTTGGTTTAACAGTACCAAATCCAACACTATTGCACATTGATCCATCGCAACAGTAACTGGAGAGGGTGCTTTGTGTGACTGAAAGCTAGAAAAAATAGTAGGATTACCTATCATATTATTTGTGGCACCTGAATCGATCACCCATTTATTCGAAGAGGTGATAATACATGTTTTATTTGACTCGACATAGAAACTCTTCAATAATTTTTGATATTGAGAGAATTTTGCACACTCGCCCGCTAAAACCAAAATTGTTTCTCAGATTATGGGTTAAAACTAGACATTTTCAACTATTAGTCAAAAAAGAGTTGAAAAATAAATTACAGATGTCCACTCATAACGAGGGCAGCAACCAAATCAACAAGACTTATGAATAGGTATAATCTGCCAATAGAAATGTCCCTCACAAACAAAAAAAAATGATTTCTGCAATGGTGAGACCTGAAAACCCAAGTTGAAAATAGTCTCGAACAAACCTCAAAAAGAATTAATGAAAGTGTGAAACTTTACTCAAGTCTTAGAAATATATAGTCATAAAAAGTCTCCAAACAGAATTCTTGAATCTAGCCAGTACCACTAGAAAGTTTCAAAATAATATTTGAGTATGAGATCTAAAGATGAAAAAACCTAACAAATACCAAAGCCCAACACTCAAAATTAAAGGTGGTTGGAAGAAGAGATCAGAAAATATCTTTCAAAGATCTATGCTGGAGACAAAAATAGAAAGTGAAGAACACACCTTTTGAACAGAGTTTTAGTACCAGAAGAATACTAGAATATGTCGTGATTGACAAGGTGATACCGGAGCAGCAAGTCAAAATTAGTTTTGTCAGACCACGCACTGGAGATGACTATTGCCGAAAATATCTTCTTTCTCTTCTTATGATGGTGGTGAGATAAACTAGTCACTGCTTAGGGTGACCCAAATATTTGAGACCTCATCTCAGGGTGCAAGAAACGTATGGAATTTTTGAACGACGACTGTGAGTCCTAGTGGCTCTGATACCATGCAATCGAGAAAAGGTATGGAGAATAACTTGATTCATTACTCAAAGAATACAATGATATAAATACATGAAGAGAATCACCTAACTATAGTAACTAGATATGTAAATCATAGAAAATTAGCTATAGTATTATATACATAATGATACAGATTTCTAAAGTGATTCTCAGAACATTGCAAGAATAAGAAAATACCTATTTGTTGATTATTTTTTCTTTTTGGTAGAAGAAGTGAATTTTTCTTTATAAACACCAAGATGTTATTAGATGTACATTGTAGTTCGTTACATCTATATCTTTGAGTTTATCTCCCATTAGGATGTACCCTCTTCCATGTACAAGGGAAAAAAGCCAAGAAGAAAACAAAGAAGGTGAGGAGAATATCATTTGCATCAGTACTAATGACAAAACTATTTTCAGGTACTACTATAGAGACGATGTTGGAGACTGCCAAATATATCAGTGGAACAAGTCTTGATGATCGCCTATTCATGTGGATTTTGATTGGGGATTTCAAGAAGGTAGGCAATGGGGCCATGGTAGGAGTGGTGGAAAGGTAATATTCTCATTGGCTCATCCTTTGGAAATGGGGATTTGAGATTCATGCTAGCCGTTGATCTGATTTACATCTTTTTCAGTTACACAATGAATATGGTATCCACTATGACTCAAATATCCTTTCTTCTATCCATAAGCATGTGAAAACAATTTTCTTTCAACTTCGTTAGCTATTTTATAAAAAAAATTAAGTTTTTATTTTGTACCTAGTTTCTTAAATTTTTTCCTATCATGCATTAAAGTGATGAACACTGGAAAGACACTGGAATTGAACAAAGGCAGGATTCTCTCGTCTTTTATTTCCTTTTTCTGAGAGCGGCTTGCTCTAGCACGAAGTACGCCCCACAAAGTGCTACTTCCTTTTTAAAGCAAACATGTGGACATAAAAAAGAATTTCATTGATAGAATAGAGGAAGATGGAAGAGATGGGAACCTTATTCTGACGAAAAGTTCCAACTCGATCTTAGGCCGTAAAGCATTCAAGTCCCCTAGCGCTTGCTTAGTCGGGACATGGAATTACTAGGTCAAAGTTAGTTCAGTGTATGAAGAAAGATGACAAACTAGGTACTTTTAGCTAATATCTTTAGGCAAATGTTTTTTCCTGGAGCATGAGTTGTTTGCCGAGCACTATCATCTTGAGATGTATGTACAATCTGTTGAGAATTACTTTCACGTGATGACACAATACGATTGTTTGAACCAACCTGTTGAGACGTAGGGGTTAATGGTTTACTAATATCTTCTTGAGAACTGTTTGGTAGCTGCTGGTTGCCTCCTCCCCCTTTGTTACACATGTACCCACGACCTCCCCAACTACGTTTAATGCCTCTTCCTCTTATCATATTTCCTGATCAAAAACTAACAAGAACAGTAGAATAATACTTGAGGTGTCATAAAACATGTGCAACATGTGATGCTTTAGATACAATCATCGTCTACATTAACACTGATGAAATAAAAATATTGGGGGAAAGCAGTGATAGGATAGAGTACGAAGTTACAACAATAAGTAAAGAATTTTTCTTTCATCTGTATATGTGTTAAAGATAGAAGACTGCAAAATGAGGAATATCTGCTTTCCGCAATCAAAAAATGAGGAACATTTGCTAATACGAAGACTACATTATACACCCACACTTATCCATATGCATATTTATTCTCAACAGCAAAGTATTGTGCTAAAACGCATAATAGAAAATTTAATTGATGACTGCCAGGAAATATCTTCGCGCTTTCAATTTCAGCTGTATCTTTTCAACGTCATGTACTTCCACTTCACCATTTTTATGACGCATGCTATCAAGATCATCAGTGGTGTTTGAGAGTAATACGGATAAAGTGTCATCTTCTTGGTACCGGACAATTGGGGAATCAATTCGATTTCTAGCTTTAATTTTATACACAGCCCACCATTCAACACTATGTTTCTTTTATTGGGATATTCTGCAAAATAGACTTGTTGCGCTTGTTAAGCCAACACAAAAGGTTCCTTATATGATAGTGGTGTAGGCCTGACTTAGATCCTAGTATTCCTTATATGATAATATATGAATTGCAAATATTCGTATTTAGGAATAATATTGTATGAATAATTTTTATTATATAATATTATTTTTATATGGTAATATTTATAGTGAGATATTCTAATATCCATATAAGAAATGATATTATATGAATATCTTTTAAATTTTATGGTATTATTTCTTATATGATAATATTTGAATCACAATTAATAATTTTTAAAAATTAATGCAAATAGAATTGTTGCCAAGTGACTTCATATTACACCACTTGGATTAACCTCTGCTAGACTATCCTCCTAGTATAATATAGACCATTTTTATTTGATAATACTTATAGTTAGATATTCTAATATCCATATAAGGAATGATATTATATGAATATCTTTTTAAATTATATGGAATTATTTCTTATATGGTAATATTTGAATCATAATTAATAATTTCTTTTTAAAATTAATGCAAATAAGAATTTGTAGCTAGATGGCTTGTTCATATTACACCACTTAGCTTAACCTCATGCCACCCTCCTTTTAATATCAATTAATGAATTTATTTACTTGATTACCTATGATGATATCAATTAATGAATTTATTTACTTGAATTTATTTATTTACTTAGCTTAACCTCATGCTACCCTCCTTTTAATAGTTTGCTAGTTATTGTGGAGGTCTATAAATCTGGATGAATAATATCAAAATGAGAGAACGTTACACTTAGTGATGTCCTGAAAAGGAAGTCTAACATACTTCCCTAATGGACAAGAGTAGAAAGCGTGGGAAATTTCCCTTTATTACATTGAATTAAATTGTGACTCCTAAGAAAATTAGAAACTGGTGGTCCCGGGTGCCCAAGTCTATTGTGTCAAGTTGATATGGAGATTTAAACTAGAGAGGTATGTGGATTGACACTGGCAGCAGAATTGGGTGAGAATGGATAGAGGTCCCCTACACTATTGTATCTCGTAAGAGTTGTCCCGTATGTAGGTCCTTCACAGAAAAACCAAACTGGTCAAACTAAATAGATACAGAATTGTCACTAGTAAACTTCCTAATAGAGATAAAATTTTTAATGTTGTTAGGCGCGTATAAGACATTTTTAGGGTAAAAGGTGGGTGAGTTTTGGTGTTTGTGTGGTGCCATAACCTTGAATTGGAATGCGATTGCCATTTCTAACCAAAATACATTGGGGATTACTAAAATTAAATAGTTGAGGGACATTACCAGAGTTATGAGTGAGATCGGATGTGACCCCGTATCCATGTACCATGCATCGTCGGGCTGCTGAAGATTCATAGTGCTGTAGGCCTGACTTAGATCGGTAGGGATCATATGACCGTATGACTGTTGTTGCTAGGTAGTGGATAAGTGGGCCCGGTATGGATGACCCGTGTGACTTGGGCCAGGAGCTGGGCCAAGAATGCTCGGACTAGGTCTAGGGCTGGGCCAAAAATTATAAATTTTTTAATTTTGGATAAAATTGTTTTCCTATCATGCATTAAAGTGATGAACACTGGACAGACACTGGAATTGAACAAAAGGACATGGAATTACTAGGTCAAAGTTAGTTCAGTGTATGAAGAAAGATGACAAACTAGGTACTTTTAGCTAATTTCTTTAGGCAAATGTTTTTTCCTGGAGCATGAGTTGTTTGCCGAGCACTATCATCTTGAGATGTATGTACAATCCGTTGAGAATTACTTTTACGCGACGACACAATAGAATTGTTTGAACCAACCTGTTGAGACGTAGGGGTTAATGGTTCACTAATATCTTCTTGAGAAGTGTTTGGTAGCTGCTGGTTGCCTCCTCCCCCTTTGTTACACATGTCCCCACGATATTGGGGGAAAGCAGTGATAGGATATAGTACGAAGTTACAACAAGAAGTAAAGAATTTTTCTTTCATTTGTATATGGGTTAAAGATAGAAGATTGCAAAATGAGGAGCATATGCTTTCCGCAATAAAAAAATGAGGAACATTTGCTAATACGAAGACTACATTATACTCCCACACTTATCCATATGCATATTTATTCTCAACAGCCAAGTATTGTGCTAAAAAGCATAATACAAACTTTAATTGATGACTGCCAGGCAATATCTGTGCGCTTTCAATTTCAGCTGGATTAAGAACCTATTATTACACCAAATAGGCCAATGATTTTAGTTACATATAAGTCGAGACAAGTAAAGAGTAGGAACTTCTTCATACAATTATATTTTTACTCACATAAGCTACAAACCAGTTGGCAAATCTACTATTCGTCTCTTTATCAATTTCCTCGAGGCTAGTATCCTAGTATTCCTTATATGGTAATATATGAATTGCAAATATTCGTATTTAGGAATCGTATTGTATGAATGATTTTTATTATATAATATTATTTTTATATGGTAATATTTATCGTGAGATATTCTAATATCCATAATAGAAATGATATTATATGAACATCTTCTTAAATTATATGGTATTATTTCTTATATGGTAATATTTGAATTGTAATTAATAATTTTTTTAAAAAAAATAATGCAAATAGAGTTTGTTGCCAAGTGACTTATTCATATTACACCACTTGGATTAACCTCTACTAGACTATCATCTTTTTAATATAATATAGATCATTTTTATATGGTAATACTTATAGTGAGATATTCTAATATCCATATAAGGAATGGTATTATATGAATATCTTTTTAAATTATATGGCATTATTTCTTATATGATAATATTTGAATCATAATTAATAATTTCTTTTAAAATTTGGCCAAATAAGAATTTGTTACTAGATGGCTTATTCATATTACACCACTTGACTTAACCTCATACTAGACTACCCTCCTTTTAATATCAATTAATGAATTTATTTACTTGATTACCTATGATGTTATTAAGAACTAATTAATATGGCAGTATACACTAACGTAATTGACTTGCATATTTAGATGATATAAAATTGATAGATTGCTAATTTATTAACTTTTTTTTCATATATGTTGATTGATTAACTTTTTTTTCATATATGTTAGATTGATTGCTAATCGATCAATTTCCAACTCATTTTATACCATATGAATATTATTATTATTATTATTATCATTTATGGTAACTATGAACTTCAATTAATAATTTACTTATTAAATATTGAATTCAACCTTTGCTCACCTAATTCAGTCTATAGGTTTTGGTTTAGGTTCAATCTTAGTTATTTCGCTAAACTTTCTACTTATGAGTCGGGTATAGAACCAATGGGAGATGCTTGGTTAAAATTTATAATTCGTTATTATATGTGTAGAATTATGAAATTCTCCTTGATTGGAGGCTTCTCATTGATACAATATATATAGTGGTTCACAAGTACAAATTCTAATTGTATTAGGATATCTAATTACAAATCTAATTGTATTAGGATATCTAGTTTCTATAATTACATCAAAATCCTAATTATAAAATATATGGAGAATATTAATATATTCTCTATCATACCTACTCAGTCAGAGCGGGAGGAGGCCGGACGCTGAGACTGGATTTGAAGTCAATGAACAACTGCTGAGGAAGTCCCTAGTAAATATATATGCGTACTGATATGAAGGAGGAACATGTAACACCCTAACATGACACATGACAACCTTTTAACGAACAAAATGAATATCCATCTCAATGTGTTTGGTTTGCTGATGCTGGGCCGGGTTATAAGACAAGTAAATAGCAGATATGCTATCATAGTAGACAAGAGATGCCTTACGTAAGGGACAGTGAAGCTCCAAAAGAAGGTTTCCGAGCCAACAGATCTCGGCAACAACATTCACAACGCCTCTATATTTTGCTTCTGCACTCGAACGGGAAAGTGTGGCTTGTCGTTTGGCAGACCACGAGATGAGATTATCACCCAAAAATACACAGTAACCAGAAGTAGATCGACGTGTGTCCGGACAGCCGCCTTAATCGGCATCCGTATATGATATCAACCTGGTCGGTGCAGATTGATAAAGATATAATCCATTGTCAGGAGTACCCTTAATGTACCGAATGAAATGTTTAAGAGCGGTAATGTGAGGCTCCCTGGGATCATGCATGAACAAACACACCTGCTGAATGGCATAGATAATATCGGCCTTAGTGAAGGTAAGATACTGAAGTGTACCAGCGAGACTCCTATAAAGAGAAGGATCGAGCACAAGAGCCCCATCATCGGCACTGAGTTTCGACTTCGAGTCGACTGGAGTGGGCATGATTTTGTAGTATGCCATTTTAGCCCTGTATACAGTTTTTTTGGCATACTTACGCTGGCACATGAACATTGCATTTTCAGATCTGGTCACTAAAATCTCCAAAATATAACTCAATTTACCCAAGTCTGTCATAGCAAATTCGGATTTGAGTAGGGTAATGATTTCATATTTTAGCACATCGGATGAGGAAGACAGAATAATATCATCCACATTGAGCAAAAGGTATGCAGTTTCATTACCTCGATGAAAAATAATAAGTGAATTGTCACTTTTGCTGCATAAGAACCCAATCTGTATGATGTAAGTGGCAAAGCGCTCATACCAAGTATTGTGGGCTTGTTTCAAGCCATAAAGTGACTTTTGAAGACGACAGACATATTGAGGGACATTTGGATGAAAAAAGTCAGGCGGTCGATGCATATATACTGTTTCTTTGAAATCTCTATGTAAGAACACATTTTTCACAACTAGTTGATGAATCATCCACTCCTTTCCCATAGCTATACTCAAAACATTGCGAATAGTGGTTGATTTAACCACTGGACTGAAGGTCTCACCACAATCAACTCCCTCTTATTGCCCCGTGCCATTTGCCACAAGTCTCGCCTTATGGCGTTCGAGCTCACCATTATCTTTTAATTTGTAACGATATTGCCACATGCAACGAATCACATTCACCCCTTCTGGTCTCAGGATAAGATCCCGAATGCGCTGTGAAGTGGGCGCATTAAATTCCTCACGCATGGCCGCATTCCAATTGGGGTAAATCTTAGCTAATTTTGAGTTTTAGGTATATGTGAGATAGTCTGAGTGGATAGGTTAAAATGTACTTTCTGTCACGCCCTGACGTTACCCAAGTCTTCCCTTAGGGCGTGATGGTACTTGGGAAACTATCCCTTTCAGGGCGAACCATTAACTTCTTTTCTTCCTAAATTAAACATGTATCTAGGTGCCAAAAATAATATATATAATAAGAAATTCAATGTTTAAAAGTAAATAATCTCATGTGGGCCATTCCCTGATATAACAAACTTGGTTCTTCGACCTACTTAATCAAGAGTGACATTCACCAATCTGAAGCAATGGATTTGGTGGAACAATGAGGCTGCAGGACGATTGCTAGCCCTATTGCAGAGCTTTTCCTCTATCACGCTTTTCTAGAAAAATGTTAAATAAAAGAGAGCCCTACCATTCGGGGCTGAGTGAGAACCTCGCCTTACAATTCAAAGTGACCTCGCAATGTTCTAAGTACAATCTTACTATAAACATAATAAACACGTTATGAAACCACATTACAACACTTTCAATGTACAAGTCAATAATAACTATTCACACACAAAATCTTCTCCCAACTCACCCTAGGGAAAAACTTAGTCTAACCAGTACACCTTCACGAAATAAATTGCGGGACGCACAACTTGATCCCATATATTATATTATATATTTGATGCAGTACACGCAACCTGATCCAATATTTTATATATATGTATTTGTTACGGAACGTGCAACCCGATCCAATATATTTATATCTATATATGTTGCATGAGTGATACTAAGACCACTATGAATCTATCGGGGTGACGTAAGGTCGTTGTACCTCCGATTAACCTTACTAGAAAGAAGCTTTCAATGTCAACGGCGACCACATCATACATGATTACCATACTGGGAACATATGATCACGAAGCCATGCATATCATAATAATAGACTTCCATGCTTAGTCATATTTCAAGAAGATTCAAATAAAAAAATTTCTTTCAACTTTTCGCTTGTAAGGGTTATAACTCTCAAACCGTAATCCCGAATAAGGTGTTTCTTCCGCCTAATCGAAAGTAACACAGGGACCTATCACTATATCAAACTTTGTCTGAAAATACTTAGTGTGACTAGTACAAATTCACGAAAGAACAAACCCTATGAAAACTGTTTCCCCAGATTTAAAAAAAAATATATAATCTTAAAAAAGTCATAACTTTTTATCCGTATGTCGGATCAATCGCATTAAGCTCTCAAATTGTCAATAACATAGAAAACTAGAACTTTTATTTAGCACAAACTTTCAGATTCTTTACCGATTTATACAGTGTTTCGTTATACGTTCTGCCCTTCCGGATTTCAATTGATCCGAGATAGAAACTTTAAATAGCGATAACAAACCGTATGTCGAGTTTGGCCCCGTTTAGGCTCAATCTGACCATGAAAGAGATATGTACAACACTGGGAAATTTCGTCCCATTATAGCAAGGATAACTCAGCGAAAACAGTCTGTAATTACATGACTCAAACTTGTTCCAGAATAATAGTTATATCAATTAGTTCCTCACAAATTATACTACCCCTTGTTCTTTTTGTATTTTTATTTAAAATCTTGGACTTTACAGACCTAGTCTCATCGAGCATAAATGTAATCAAATATATGTCAAATGGAGCAGCAAAAATATATATATTTTTTCAACATGTATACAATGTTTTAGCATGAATTGTAACTCAAAACAAAAGGATTTTACTAAGAATTTGAGTGGGAGAACTCACCTTTATTTCTTCGAAATCATTTCCGGCCTCCTCAAGATCTTTTGCGAAGATTGATTCACAATAAGAAAACGTCTACGATCTACTAATTTCCAAGTTAACAATAGCTAACTTTCAAGTCCACGAATTCGAAACCGCGAACATAAACCTCAACTCCAACTTATCTTTCAACCCAAGCAAACTTAACACTTATAATATTTGATAAATAATCAAGTTACTAAATTAGAAAGAGGTCAAACTTTTTTCAACACACCAAAAAGATCTCGACAACGAAGGGAGTATTTATGAATTTATGATTGAACTTAGTAACTCATTGAATACAAGTAAAGTGGATAGAGGAGTAATGTGTTGCACATTTTCTATCTCTTCTTCTTTCACTGATGGTGAATTTATGGCCTTAATGTGTGTTGTGTCGTGTGTGTATAATAATGTAAATATGCATGTTGCACAATTTTGGGCCGTGGGAGAGTGGGAGGAAAATGGGGAATGGGGAATGGGTTTGGTTCGTTCTATGTTTTTTGTTATTCTCGGGACTTTACATTCTCCCCTCCTTAAACAACATTCTTCCTCGAATGTGAATAAGGTCGTAACACATGCACATAGACACGTAAACAACACACACATGAAACAAAACTGAACACATTTTATTACATTACTCAAACATGAATGGATATTTGACTTTCATCGAGTCTTCGGCTTCCTAGGTTTCTTCTTTTGTGGAGTGATTTCTCCATAGGACTTTCAAGAAAGTAATATCTTTATTCCTACGGCGCTTAATCTGTCTATCTAGTATTTCTACCAGAATATCTTCATATTGAAGCTCTTCGTTCAAGACTATCTCTTGGGGTTGGATGATGTGACTTGGATCGTGCAAGTATTTTAGTAATATTGAAACATGAAATATCGGATGCATCGCTTCCAATTCTTGTGGAAGTGCTAGTTTGTAAGCCGCATTCCCCACTCTTCGTAAGATCTCATATGGTCTAATAAACCTTGGTCCCAAATTCCCTTTCTTGCCCAATCTCATCACCCCATTCATTGGAGAGACTTTTAAAAACACTTTCTCCCTTTCCTGAAATTCGAGATCTCTTTTGTGATGATCCGCATAAGACTTATGGCGGCTACGATCTGCTCCCAAATTATCTGCACTTTGTCATTTGTTTCTTGAATGACTTTGGGTCCGAACAATAATGTTTCGCCCAACTCAAACCACCCAAGCAGAGATCTACATTTTTTCCCATAAAAGGCTTCGAACGGAGCCATTTGTGTACTTGAATAGAAACTGTTGTTGTATGCGAACTCAATTAGACATAGATGGTCCAATCAGTTGCCCCAAAAGTCGAACACACAAGACCGCAATATGTCCTCCAATGTTTGAATTGTTCGTTTAGCCTATCCATCTGTTTGCGGATGGAAGGCCGTGCTCAACTTAACCTTTGTCCCGAGGCCCTGCTGAAAACTTTGCCAAAAGTGTGAGGTGAACTGGGAGCCCCTATCCGAAATAATTTGTAATGGAATACCATGTAACCTCACTATCTCTTTCAAATAAATCTGCGCATACTGCGATGCCCGATACGTAGTCTTGACCAGTAGGAAATGGGCTGACTTTGTAAGCCGATCTACAATCACCAAGATAGAATCATAACCTTATCGAGTTTTTGGTAACCAGTCACAAAATCCATATGAATCGCCTCCCATGTCCACATGGGGATACCAATGTCCTGAAGTAGTCCGCCGGGTTTTTTATGTTTGGCTTTTACCTGTTGACACATAAGACACCTTCCGACAAACTCTGCAACATCTTTCTTCATTCCGTCCCACCGGTAATTTTCCTTGAGGTCCTGATATATTTTCGTTGATCCTAGATGAATGGAATACCTGGTGTTGTGACCCTCATTCAAGATCTTCTTTCTTAGTTCCCTCACTTTAGAACACATAACCTACCCTTATACCAAAGGGTACCGTTATTTCCCCTAATGTAAATTATGAATGTTTTCCTCGTTGAATCTTCTCCCGAAACCTAACAAATTTCATATCCTCAAACTGACTTTCTTTTATTTCCAAAGCTAAGGCAGACTAAGAGATATCATGCACCACCACCCTGCCTTCGCCGACCTCAGTTAAACTAACCCAGAGGTTTCCTAATTTTTATACCTCATGAACAATACCTCTCTTTTGTATTGCCAAGTGGACCAAGCTGCCTATTGATCTCCTACTGAGTGCGTCAGCCACCATGTTAGCTTTTCCAGGATGTTAAAGGATGCTAAGTTCATAATCCTTAAGCAACTCTAACCATCTTCTTTGTCAGAGATTCAAATCATTTTGCATGGTTATGTACTGTAAACTCTTGTGATTTGTAAATATATCGACATGCACCACATACAAATAGTGTCTCCATATTCATAAGGAAAACACTACCGCGACATATTCCAAGTCATGAGTGGGATAATTCTTCTCATATATCTTCAATTGTTGAGATGCATACGCAGTAACTTTTCCAAACTGCATCAAGACACATCCTAACCCAACCTTAGAGGCATCGCAATAGGCTGTGAATCCTTCATATCCCGATGGTAAGGTTAGGACTAGCACAGTAGTAAATAACTCCTTTAGTGTCTGAACACTTGCCTCGCACGCCTCTGACTACTGGTACTTAACCAAATTCTGAGTTAATTGGGTCAAGGGAGCAGCGAGACTAGAGAAACCTTCTACAAATCTTCTATAATACCCAGCCAAACCCAAGAAACTCCTAATTTCTGTCGGAGTGGTAGGCCTTGGCCAACTCTTCACTTCTTATATCTTTTGGGGGTCTACCATAACTTCATCCCTTGACACAACATTACCCAAGAAAGCCACATTTTCCAACCAAAATCACACTTTGAAAATTTATCATAAAGTTTTCTTGTCTTAAGATTTGAAGCACTACCCTTAGATTCTGTTCATGTTCTTCACCACTCTTGCTATAAATTAGAATATCATCGATGAATACAATTACAAACAAATCTAAGAATGGTTTGAAGATTCTGTTCATGAGATCAATAAAAGTTGATGGGGCATTGGTTAACCCGAAAGACATGACCAACTCATAATGGCTATATCGGGTCCTAAAGGTTGTTTTGGGTATATCATCAAGATTTATTTTCAGCTGGTGATATCCCCAACGAAGGTCAATCTTGGAAAATTAACTGGCTCCTTGAAGATGGTCAAAAAGATCATCAATTCTTGGTAATGGGTACCGGTTCTTGATCATGACCTTATAGAGTTGTCGATAATCGATGCACATTTGGAGTGAACCGTCTTTCTTCTTCACAAAAAGTACTGGTGCACCCAGGGGGAAACACTAGGCCTTATAAAGCCCATATCCAGAAGATCTTTCAATTGTTCTTTTAACTCTCTCAACTCAGATGGGGCCATTCGATATGGAGGAATGGAAATGGGTCTTGTACTCGGAATTAATTATGTAGCGAACTCCGCTTCTCTGTCCGGAGGAAGGCCTGGAAGATCTTCAAGGAAAACCTCCAAAAAATTATGAACAATAGGGACAATATGTACCTTTGGGGACTCTTTTTGGGTATCCACTATACTAGCCAGGTAAGAGTATTCCATTTCGTGACTTCTTAATAACTTTTGATCCCTAAGGTAGGAAATAAGCCGACTCAAGGGTGTCCCAATTCTACCCTTATAAAAACATCTGGTTCCCTGGGAAAAGATAATTTTACAACCTTTTGTCGACAATCCAATGTGGCATAACATGCTGACAGCCAATCCATACCCAAAATAATGTCAAAGTCTACCATATCAAGAAATACCAAGTCTGCTATTGTTCCTCTACCATTTACTTCTAATGGAAAACTTTTAATTACCCGAGAGGCCCAAATTGGGGCCTCCACTGGTGTCATGACCTCAAAGGGTTCACTTAAACAGGAAGGTTCTACATGTAGATTCTTAGGAATACCCATTGACACGTACGAAAATGTAGAACCGGGATCATATAATACAAGTGCAGGAATACTTGAGACCAACAAAATACATGTAATCACCACATTAGATTTCTCCGCCTTATTCCTCTGGGGTAAAGCATAGAGCGGATTAGGATTGCTGGAATGTTGACCTCTCTGACTCTGTAGGGACTGGTTGCCCTGATTTCTCCTGTGTGCAGCTGTGGTTGCTTCTGACCTCTCATGAGAAACCTGAGTTTGGATTCTCTTCTTACAATCTTTGATATAGTGATCTGGTTCTCCATAGTTATAACAACCTCTCTGTGAGAACTTGCATTCTCTAAAATGTTTCTTTTAACAAACCTTATACATTGGTATGTCACTCCCTGAATTAGGGTTTGTTGCCTTGACGTTTCTACCTTGATGATTGAACAATTTATGCCCTTGGGGTCTATAATGAGACTGTCCTACTGACTGGCTCGATTTTGATGAATTCCTACTACCCTCTTGCCTCTTGTTTTGATTCTGATTAAAGGATCCCGATGATCGAAACCTCTTCTCCGAATACTCTCTTTTTGCTTTAGCAAAACTTTATACCCTCATTGCTATATTGACGATCTGAAGGTAAGTCTGATCATTGGATAATGCCACTACCTTTTCTACCAATTTTGGATTTAAACCCTCAACAAATCTTTTGACCTTCTCCCTTTCCGTAGGAATAATGTGTGCGCTGTATGCCGACAATCACATGAACTGGGTGTTGTATTCTTGTACACTGCGATCTCCTTGTTTCAACTGTTCAAACTCACATCTGAGCGCATCTTTTTAGGTGTTAAGCATGTACTTTTCAATGAACGCGGCTCTGAACTCCCCCCATGTCATCGGTGGTGACATCGGGGAACAATTTTTTATAGAATTTCTCCACCAGACCCCTGAGTCATCTACTAAATGTGCACCTACCAAATTGACGCCATGCGTCTCTACACATCCCAAGGTAAATAGTATGTCTTCTACCTCATCGAGAAACACTATCGGGTCGGACTTGGAGTCTTTCCCCGTGAAGATAGGTTCCCTTCTCCTTATAAAAGTTTCCCATAGTCTATCCGATACTGACTGAGCTCCTACATTTCCGGCCAGTGGTACAGTCACAACTGGTTCTTGGGCCAGCATGTTCAGGGTTGGGGCCATGACTGAGACACTAGGTGTAGGTTGGACCATGTGTGCGGCTACTCACTGTCATCAACTCTATGAGTCTATCTAACTTTTGTCCCACTATTTACTGGGCCCTTGACTCTCATTTTCTTCAACATTTTCCACGCTATCTTGAGATACCGCTCTTTCAACCGGAGGTATAGGAGCTTCATGGTGGACCTCTTCTTGAGCCCTTGGTTCCTGTACCGGAACTCTTGGTGGTTCACATTGTCCCTTCGCTCTTCCCCAAGTAGTTCTGATTGACCTCCGCAACACCAGTACTTGTGCATCTACCATTTTCTGTAAAGACAAGCGCACTCATATTTTAGAAGATAGGACGTCAATTTTAAATCCCCAAAATTTTCTTATACTTCATAAGCATGCAACACTACAAGAAAAAAAATGATATTATTTCATTCTTGTATTCATAATACTTCATTACATCATAACATAACATTATACTAAATCTTATCAGATAATTCTCCATCACCCATTGTAGATCTCCAACTCAAACTTACAGTTACTATAACACGTGTTAAAGGGCTTAACCGCGTGACTCGCCTATTCCACTGGTTGGCATTTAGCTCCTTGTGAACCTTGTTCCTTGCCTCCATTTCCCTATCCTCCATTATTTCCTTCATCTTCCAAACTTTCTTCACTTGACATAGAAATTTGAGCAAGGAGCCTTCTTTACTATCTCCACATAGCATCTTTGCTCTTGTAAACGAGGAGTGGAAATCTTCCAGGATGGAGTTGACTATTATCTGTAGTATGACTCTAATCGGATAGTTGAAAAAGGTCTGGTCAAATAAATGCCTCTTTCGTCTAGCCCTAAGCAAATCCGTACAACGTGCCATTGTGTCATCCATATACGTGCCAAAATCGCCTCCTAGGTCTATCCTATGGTCCATGAACTACTCCTGAGCTCGCATTATCCTTTTCATTTCTGAGCACTTCCCTCTTGGTTGGAACTCGTATTGTAACCATAGCTACAAAAATAATTGTTAGTTAGTTTATCGTGTCACAATCCCCTTCCATAATCCTTTGAAGGAGGTAGTACGAGAACCAACTCTTTGAAAAGACTCAAGATAGACACGAGAAGAGTATGAAGGAAGTGAAACTAATTAGGATGTTATTCTGTTCACTTATTACTAAGGTGGAGCACACACCGTCTTAATAAGTAACCATTCAAACACCCAACTCAAGAAAATTTCCTAGAATTTCCTAACCCGATTGCGCTCTGATACCAACTTATCACACCCCGACTTTACCCAAGTCTTTTCTTAGGGCGTAATGGCACCTGGGCAACTATCCCTTCACAGGCAAACTATTAACTTCTTTTCTTCTTAAATTAAACATGTACCTAGGTGCAAAAATAATAGATAATAAGAAATTTGAAGTTTAAAAGAAAATAATCTCATGTGGGGCATTCCCCGAGATAACGAAAGTTGGTTCTTCGACCTACTTAATCAAGAGTGACATGCACAAATCTGAAGCAATGGATTTGGTGGAACAATGAGGCTGCGGGACAATCGCTAGCCCTGTTGCGGAGCTTTCCCTCTATCACGCTTTCCTGAAAAATGTTAACTAAAAGAGTCAGACTTACCATCCGGAGCTGAGTGAGAACCTCGACATACAATTCAAATTAACCTCGCAATGTTCTAAGTACAATCTTACTATAAACATAATAAGCACATTATGAAACCACATTACAACACTTTTGATGTACAAGTCAATAATAATTATTCACACATAAAATTTCATCCCAACTCACCCTAGGAAAATACTTAGTCTAACTAGTATACCTTCACAAAAGAAATTGCGGGACACGCAACCCGATCTCATATATTATATTATATATTTGATTCGGTATGCGCAACCCGATCTAATAATTTATATATATGTATTTGTTGCGGCATGCGCAACCTGATCTAATATTTTATATATTTATGTTGCGGAACGTTCAACCCGATATAATATTTTATATATACGTATTTGTTGCGAAATGTGCAACCCGATCCAATAAATTTATATCTATATATGTTGCCTAAGTGATACTAAGACCACTATGAATCTATCGGGGTGACGTAAGGTCGTTGTACCTCCAATTAACCTTACTGGAAATAAGCTTTCAATGTCAACGATGACCACATCATACATGATTACCGTACTGGGAACATAAGATCACGAATCCATGCATATCATAATAATAGACTTCCATACTTAGTCATATTTCCAGAAGATTCAAATAAAAATTCTTCTTTCAATTTTTCGCTCTTCTCGCTTGTAAGGGTTATAACTCTCAAACCGTAACCCCAAATAAGGTGTTTCATGCACTGAATCAAAAGTAACACAAGGACCTATCACTATATCAAGTTTCTCTGAAAATACTCAGTGCAACTAGTACAAATTCACGAAAGAGCCAATCCTACGAAAACTGTCTCGCCAATTTTTTTTTAAAAAGACATAATCTTACAACAGTCATAATTGTTTATCCGTGAGTCAAATTGATCTCATTAAGGTCTCACATTGTCAATAACAGAGAAAACTAGAACTTTTATTTAGCACAAACATTCAGTTTCTTTACCAATTTGTACAGTTTTTTGTTATACGTTCTCCCCTTCCGGAGTTCAATCGATCCGAAGCAGAAACGTTAAACAGCGATAACTCTCAAACCGTTTGTCGGTTTTGGCCCTGTTTGGGCTCAATATGACCGTGAAAGAGAGATGTACAACATTGGAAAATTTCGTCCCATTATAGCAAGGATAACTCAGCGAAAATAGCCCACAATTACATAACTCAAACTTGTTCTAGGATAATACTTATATCAATTAGTTCCTAACAAATTATATTACCCCCTTGTTCTTTTTGTATTTTTATTTAAAGTCCAGGACTTTATAGACCTAGTGTCATAAAAAATAAACGTAATCATATATATGTCAAATGGAGCAGCAGAATTTTTTTTTGTTTTGACATGCATGCATTGTAACTCAAAACAAAAGGATTTTACAAAAAAATTGTGAGTGAGAGAACTCACCTTTATTTCATCGAAATCATTTCCGACCTCCTCAAGATCTTTTGTGAAAATTGATTCACAATAAGAAAATGGCTACGATCTACTGATTTTCAAGTTAATAATAGCAAACTTTCAAGTCCACGAACTCAAACCGCGAACATAATCCTCAACTCCAACTTATCTTTCAAACCAAACTTTTTCAACCCAAGCAAACTTAACACTTGTAATATTTGATAAATAATCAAGTTACTAAATTAGAAAGTCGTCAAACTTTTTCAAAACACCAAAAAGATCTCGACAATGAAGGGAGTATTTATGAATTTATGACTGAACTCAATAACTCACTGAATACAAGTAAAGTGGACAAAGGAGTAACGTGTTGCACATTTTCTATCTCTTCTTCTTTCACTGATGGTGAATTTATGGCCTTAATTTGTGTGTATAATTATGTAGATGTGCATGTTGCGTAAATTTTGGGACGTGGGGGAGTGGGAGGAAAATGGGAAATGGGTTTGGTTCATTCTGTTTTATTATTTTTTTTTGTTATTGTCGGGACTTTACACTTTCGGTAAGAAAATCCCGTATTGAGCACGGCTTTCCATATTGTGGGTCCGAAGAGGAATAATTTAGGTGATAGGTAGTGGGGTGGGTAGTGGGTTTGTGTGCGATGCGGTATTTTTTGACACGGGAACAGTGGAAGGGGGTGGGGTAGTGGGCTCGGTGACATGGAAACAGTGGCAGGGGGTGGGGTAGTAGGCTCAGTGACATGGTATTGTCCATTATGAGAATAGTGGAGATAGGGCGGGGTAGTGAGCTCGAAAATGGGACTGGTGCGGCTGAGACGGGAGCAATGGGTTGGCTGGTGGTCGACGGGATGTGGGGAGTTTACGGGGGCTGGGGCGGTGATGAAATAGGATGGGCGCCATGATGTATTACAGTTCTAATGAGGGGGGAAGTGTCTGAATCGTCAAGAAAGCTGTAATTAGTGACTTGAAAAGTTTGGACGTTGGCAAATGGAAAAACGTTCTCGTCGAATGTGACATGGCGAGAGACTTGGATTTTATTTGTGGACAAGTCATAAAATAAGTACCCCGTATGGTTTGACAGAAAACCTAAGAAAATAGAAGGGGTAGTTCTAGGTGCTAATTTGTGAGGGGTCGTGGAGGCGAGATTCATGTAGCATAGACTACCAAAAATTCAAAGGTGATCATAAGAGGGTATCCGATAGAAGAGAATTTTGGTTGGATTTTTATTTTGAAGAGTTCGTGTCGGTAATATATTAAGAAGGTATGTCGCCATATTCAAGGCGTATACCCAAAAAGGGGGGGAGGGAACCATGGAAGAGATGGTGTGGATCTTATTATTGATGGTGCGTAGGATTCTTTCAAATTTACCATTTTGAGGGGAGGTATGGGGGCAAGAAAAGTGAAACACCATGCCATTATCCACACAAAGTTTATAAAAAAGGGAATTGTCAAACTCAGGACTATTGTCACATTGAAATATTTTGATATTTTTCTCAAACTAGGTTTTAACATATGCTTGAAATTCAAGGAAGATTTGGTAAACTTGGGACTTATATTCTAGAGGATAAACCCAAAAAAGTGAGAGAAATCATTCAAAAACACCAAATAATATTTGTGAGTTAGTTTGCTAGTTATTGCAGATGTCTATAAATCTTCATGAATAATATCAAAAGGAGAGAACGTTGCACTTAGTGATGTCTGAAAAGGAAGTCTAACATGCTTCCCTAATGGAAAAGAGTAGCAACTTTGGAGAAATTTCTCTTTATTACATTGAATTAAATTGTGACTTCTAAAATAATTAGAAACTGGTGCTCCCGGGTTCCCAAGTCTATCGTGCCAACTTGATGGGGATATTGCAGCTAGAGAGGTATGTGGATTGACACTGGTAACAGAATTTGATGAGAATGGATAGAGGTCCCCTACACTATTGCATCTCGTAAGAGTTGTCCCCGTACGTAGGTCCTTCACAGAAAAACCAAACTTGTCAAACTCAATTGATACAAAATTGTCACTATTAAACTTCCTAACAGAGATTAAAGTTTTTAATGATGTTAGGCGCGTATAGGACATTTTTTAGCGTAAAGGGAGGATGAGTTTTGGTGTTTGTGTGGTGCCATAACCTTGAATTGGAATACGAATGCCATTTCCAACCAAAATACATTGATGATTGCTCAAATTAAACAGTTGAGGGAGATTACCAGAGTTATGAGTGAGCTGGGATGTGGCCCCATATCCATGTACCATGCATTTTTCGGGATGTTGGTTATTCATAATGTTGTAGGACTGACTTAGATCGGTAGGGGTCATAAGACGGTATGCCTGTTGTTATTACTGTTAGGTAGTGGAGAGGTGGGCTTGCTATGGCTGACCCGTGTGACTTGGGCCGGGAGCTGGGCCAAGAATGCTCGGACTTGGTCCAGGGTGCTGTGTTGGGTTTGTTAGGTAAGGGAAAGGGGATGAGGCCCAAATTCCAAGGGTGGACCACGACATTAGGCTAGCCTACGGATATGGAGACTGGGCCTATCGTGGTTGGCCACTGAAATTGGGTTGTCTTCCTCGGTCTTTTCCCTGGCCGCCACGGTGCTTCCCTCGGCCTCGACCTCTGCCACCGCCTCGCCCGCTGCTGATTTTGGTGGTCCGATAGATACAGGGGTGGTCGGCAATGTGTCTACTACCAATGTCTTCTGATTATGTTCACCTTGTTTGGAACGTCTAGTCTCATCCAATAGCAACTGTAATCGGGCCTCGTTTAAGTAGGGAGTGGGTCAGCTTCTGGATCATTATCACAAGTGTATCGAACTCACCTTTCGGCAACGCATTAATAAGTTGCAGCACCATCTTTGTGTCAGAAATCAGAGTGCCAACATTAGACAACTGATCAACAACTAATTTAAGTTGTTTACAATAGTCTGACATGTTAGCAAAGTTCTCAAAGACGGATGTTGTTAAATTGTTCCTCCAAATACACGTCACAAGTATATTTGTTTTCTAGAAAGATTTATTCTAATCTCGTCCATAAGTCGTGAGCCGAAGCACCTGCCTTCATAATAGTATGAAGTAAATCCTTGGATATGATGCCATATATCCATTGTTTGATGATTACATCGAGGTGCTTCCACATTGGATTTTCAACATCGGCTGGACGGGGAGTGGAGGCATCGATGTGATCAATGACGTTGTAAGCACTAGCATGAATTCAAAATAGTTCAACCCACGACGAGTATTAACCATCCTCTTGATCAAGAATTAAAGGGATGACGTTCTTGATGTTAGTCACGGAAAAGGCCGGATGAAAGGTGGTACGGGGTGGAAGTTGTATGATGTGTGTCGTGGGTGGAGGAGGAATAGCGGGAGAATCCATGGACAAGGGTTGTCAGCGGTGTGAAGGAAAAAGAAAAAAAGAAAGAGGGGCCGGTTTTGGAGGGGTTGCCGGCGGCGGAAGAAAAGGAGAATATATTAATATTCTCCCTATATTTTGTAATTAAGATTTTGTTGTAATTAGGGACACTACAAACTCTACCTGTATTAGGATATCTAGATACAAATCCTAATTGTATTAGGTTATATAGTTTCTATAATTACATGAAAATCTTAATTACAAAATATATGGAGAATATTAATATATTCTCTATCGATATGTTTGCTTATACAAATAGAATTTGTTAGTAAGTGACTTGTTTTTATTACACCACTTGGCTCAACCTCATGCTAGACTACTCTCCTTTTAATTTAATATAGATGAGCTTGAGCTATTGATTCCTCGACATGAGATATGTTTTTCACTTTCTTCTTATGACAGTGTAACTTCCTACATTGATATATATTTTGGTGTGTTGTAAAGTAATTAATTGATTGTTTAATCAAAGATTCAGTTTAGATTCTTAGTGCTCAAAAGGGTACATCCATCGAAATTGAACTGGGCCACCAACTATTGCTTCATATGGCAAATGATTTGGCAAATGTTCCATGGGATCAAAGAAACCAGGAGGAAATATTTTCTCTAGCTTGCAAATTGTAACCTTTATGCTTTCTTCAAGCTTCTGTAGATCTTCCACTTTTAACACAATTGCACATAAACCTTTAAACAATCTGGAAATGCAATGGGTAGCAACCTTTCTAGAAATACATGACAATCATGTCTCTTCATCCTTGATAATTTACAATCACCCATTCACATATCAACTTTCTTGGTTTGGTCAGTGAATAGGTTGCCTTTGGCTTCAAAAAATTTCCTTCATGCTCCATCAATTCAAGCTCTGGACGATTGCAATAAGTCTGCACAACCTTCAAATACTGTAATTTCCATTTAAATAATCTTTGAAATACATAGAATATAAATAATTTATGAATGTTTTACTGATAGAAAGTTTAGAATTTATAAGCAAACCTCTTTTGAATCCTGAGTAGAGCTTTTAAATTTAAGATTCCAATAGAAATTCTATCACTTGCAAAATACAAAATTTGAGTAATGCATCAATACCACTACATAATGCATGAATAGGAATTATTTAATTATCATTGAAGGGAATTATGGTCATCGTCATATCAATCTATTGCATAAAAGATTTGGACATAACTCCTTTAAAGTTCTTAACGATCTTAATTCTAGCAATGTACTCAGTATAAAATACATTCTGAATAACTGTATTGTATGCCCTTGTGCTAAATAAATAAGGCTTCCATTTCCTTCTAGTATAATAATGAGTATTGATTGCTTTTATCTTGTGCATATGAAGTTATGGGGTTCCTATAAAATTACTACTTATGTTAGTAATATATACTTTTTCACCGTGGTGGAGGATTTCACTAGAATGATGGGTATTTCTCCTCAAATAGTAATCTGATGCTTGTGTAACTATAAAAGCAGTACTTAGTATATATCAAGATTCAGCTCACCAAGTCTATAAAAACTATAAGATCAAACAATGAAATTGAATTTGTAAATTCAATTTGTAGTAATTCATTTAAGGAAATAGGAATAACACATCAACGCTTTTATGAAAAAATCAGCTAATTGCTCTCATGTCTTCACGTAGCCTGTGGTAATTATGTTTTCCTGAATCTTCTCATGAACAAAATGATAGTCAACCTCAATATGTTTAGTTCTTTCATGATATACCGAATTTGAGGCAATATGAAGAGCAACTTGATTATCACACCAGAGTTTTGCTGGAGTATGATAATTCAATCAAATTTCGATTAACAGATAATGTATCCACATAATCTTACACATAGATTATGACATAGCTCTGTACTCGGATTCTACACTAGATCGAGATACAACACTTTGCTTCTTACTCCTCCATGATACTAGGTTCCTTCCAACGAAGACACATTAACCTATAGTAGATCTCCTATCAATTTTAGATCCAACACAGTTTGCATCCGCAAAACACTCAATACGAGTACGGTCATGATTACTATACAATATTCCAAGTCCAGGAGCTCCTTTTAAGTAATATAGAATCTGTTCCAAAGCTTCCTAGTGTTTGACCGTAGGTGCGGACATGAACTGGCTAACAACACTTACTGCAAAAGAAATATCTGGACGAGTTACAGTAAGGTAGTTTAACTTCCCATATAACCTTCTATATCTCTCTGGATCATCGAAAGCATCGACATCATCTTTCATAAGATGCACATTCGGAACCATTGGAGTACTGTAAGGTTTGACTGCTAACTTCGCAGTGTCTGCAAGTAGGTCAAGTATATACTTTCTCTAATATAAAAAAATTCCCTTCTTGGTTATATTTACTTCTACTCCTAAAAGTATTTCAACTGGATCAAGTCTTTCATATGAAACCTTGTATGCAGGAAAGACTTGTGGAAATAGATACCAATTTAATCACTTCTTGTGATGATAATATCATCAACATATACAACAAGAAGAATAGTCCCCGCTGTTGATTGTCGTTAGAAGACTGAGTGATCACATTTGCTCATTTTCAATCCAAAATCCAGAACTACCTCACTGAACTTGCCAAATCAAGCCTGTGGACTTTGCTTCAGACCATACAGGGATATCTTCATTTGACACACTTTCCCATACTTCCCCTGAGCAACAAAATCGGGTGGTTTCTTTATATACATTTCCTTTGAAGATCACCATGAAGGAATGCATTCTTAATATCCAACTAATGCAAAAACTAATTTCTGTAGCAGCTAGAGAAATGAACAAGCGGACATAAGTGAATTTGGCAACTGGGGAGAATGTGTATGAATAATCTACCCCTTTAGCCATAAGTCTGGCCTTAAGTATTTCAACAGAACCATCTGGATTAACTTTAACTATGAAGACTCACTTACATTCTACTGGCTTCTTTGCCTCGGGTAATCCACCAAATCCCACATGTTGTTCTCCTCTAAGGCATGTATTTCATCAAGCATTGCATCAGACCATCCAGGATGATTTAAAGCCTCATTTATTATTTTTGGTACATTTATGGAGTCTAGAGAAGAAATCCAAGATCTATACGTAGAGGATAAGCGATCATAGGAAATAAAATTGGCAATAGAATATGTGGATTTACAAGTACGTGTACCTTTGCAATGAGCAATTGAGAGGTCAAGATTTTTGGGAGGATCAGGTGACAAAACTAGTGCATGACAAGTATCATCGATCTCTCGCTTTCTTGAGTAAACTTGAACAATTAACGATCTTTCCACCGCAGATGGAGCAAGTACTGCAAGCACAATAGTTGATTGGTGATCAACAAAAGAATTACGAGATGGAGGAACAATATCTGATTGTTCTTTCAAAACCCAATTGACTTGATAGACTAACCACTCATCTTTTTCCCCTGACTTGTACAAATGGAAGAGGTATAGAAAAATGGTACAGTCTCTGAATATACCACATCAGTTGACACAAAATATTTGTCAAGTTCAGTAGAATAACACTGATACCCTTTCTAAAGGCTAGAATAGTTTAGAAAAACACGTTTCAATTCCGTGGGACCTAACTTTGTAACAGATGGTCGAATATTTCAAACATAATATGTGCTCCCAGAAATCTTTGGTTCCACCGATAATAGTGACTTATTTGGAAAAAGAACACTATAAGGCATAATACCAACATGCACATTAGATGGCATGCGATTAATCATAAAATAAGTCGTAGAGACTGCATCTGCCCAAAATTATTTAGGAACCTTCATCTGAAACAAAAGTGCATGAGCTGTCTCAAGTTGATGCCTATTCTTCCTCTCAGCAACTCCATTTTTAGAGGGTGTATTAATACATGAAGATTGGTGAAGAATACCGTGTTGTCTCACGTATGACTGGAACAATTCTGACATATATTCTTTGCCATTATCACTTCTCAAAATACGTACCAAAGCATTAAATTGAGTTTTAACTTCAGCACAGAAAGCACAAAAGTAAGTAAACACTTAAGAGATACTCTTCATAAAATAAATCCAAGTCATCCGAGAAAAATCATCCAAAAAAGTGATAAAATACTTATGTCTAGTTTTGAAAACAACATGACATAGTACCCAAACAACAGAATGAACTAACTCAAAAGCCGACTCAACCTGCTTATTAACCCTTGGAGATAATGAGATACGATGGTGTTTCACAAATCGATATGATTGACAATCCAGTGAAGAAATGTTTTGAAACTCCGGGCAAAGCTTCTTCAACAAAGGTAGAGAAGGATGTCCCAATGACAATATGATTTGAATGGAGACAATCCACTGGAACATGAAACAAACCGAGGTTATCATTCATCAAGAATGTAGAGGTCATCAGATACATGTCCTTTACCAATAACCTGATTTGTAGTAAGATCATGAAATAGACAATGATCCGAAAAGAATGAGATACACCATTTAAGGTCTGGTAATTTTACTGACTGAAATCAAATTAAAAGCCAACTTTGATAGACTCAATACAGATGACAGGGTAATAGAGGAGGTTGGCTTAACATTACCAAATCCAACACTATTGCATGTTGATCCATCACAACAGTAACTGGAGAGGGTGCTTTGTGTGACTGAAAGCTAGAAAATATATTAGGATTACCCATCATATTATTTGTGGCAGCTGAATCGATCACCCATTTATTTGAATATGTGATAAGACATATTTTATTTGACTAGACAGAGAAACTATTCAATAATTTTTTATATTGAGAGAATTTTTCAAACTCATCCGCTGAAACCAAAATCGTTTTCTCTGATGATGGACTAGAACCAGACATTTTCAACTATTAGTTGAAAAATAAATTACAGATGTCCACTCGTAATGAGGACAACAACCAAATCAATAAGACTTATGAATAGGTATAATCTGCCAACAGAAATGTCCCTCACAAACCAAAAAAGATGATTTCGGCAATGGTGAGACCTAAAAACCCAAACTGAAAATAGTCTCAAACAGACCTCAAACAGAATTAATGAAAGCATGAAACTTTACTCAATTCTTAGAAATATATAGCCATAAATAGTGTCCAAACATAATTCTTGAATCTAACCAGTACCACCAGAAAGGTTCAAAATAAAATTTGAATCTGAAATATACAGATGAAAAAACCCAAGGCTCGCATCTCCTTAAAATTTTAAGATTAGAACTTAGTAAATGATATTAATCAGATTATAAATATAAGCCACGAACATTAATGGATCAAGAACCGAAGAACAATTAGAAATGGAAAAATAGGAAATGAAGAAGATGGATTCGTGTGAGAAAAGAGAAGATTGAGAGAGTAGAATGTGTATTGATTATCTTTAATTGATACATTATAAATGTAGAGTACATGAGATATACATACACAAAGATCTTAGCTACTAATCTTATCATGAGCTCAAGTAACTACTTAGTTAGTTATAACTAACAAATCAACTAACTACCTAACTTTTTGAAACTACACTTAAACCCTTTAAGTCTTCAACTGTGTAGCTTAATACTCCCCCTCAAGTTAGGTGGGATGGAAAATGTCCAGGACACCTAACTTGGACTTCAAATACTCATGTTGAACTCTTGATAATCCTTTGGTAAAGATGTTTGCTGGTTGATTACTGGTATGAACATACTGAGTAATGATCAATCTTTTTTGTATTTTTTTCTTATGAAAAGGCAATCAATTTTGATATGTTTTGTCCTTTCACGGTACACAAGATTGACAACTATTTGTAATGCTGCCTTGCTGTCACTACAGATTGTAACTGGTTACTTCACTTTAGCACCAATTTCTTTCAGAATTCTCAATAGCCATGTCAATTCAGCCACCAAAGCTGCTAAACTTTTGTATTCTGCTTCTGCATAACTTCTAAACACCACTGTTTGTTTCTTGGATTTCTATGAAACTAAAGACTCTACAAACTTAATCATAAATTCAGTAACAAATTTCTTTATAGTTGGACAAGAAGCCCAGTCTGCATCACAAAAGGTTATGACTTTATTCTTTAGACAACTAGATAGCAATAAACATTGACCTGGTTGAAGCTTGATGTATCTGATAATCCTTAAAGTTGCATCTAGATGAGATTTATTTATAGCTTGTAGAAATTGACTTAATGTTTGCACTGCCAAAGAGATATCAAGTCTAGTTACTGTTAGGTGTAACACTTTTCCAATTATCCTTTGATATGTCTCTTGATCTGCTTGAATGTCTTTAAAGTGATTGATCTTACCTTTTATGGATTTGATCTTATTTTTCACTGCATCATCATATTATTTAGATGTCAGTTTAACATTTGTATAGATAGGAGTTGTACATGGCTTAGCACCTGAGAAACCTGATTATGCAATTAGGCCTAGTGCATGTTTTTTCTGATGCATAGTGTAATCTCTTGGTTTGACCTGGAAAATTCAATCCCAAGAAGTACTTTAATTCACCTAAGTCCTCCATCTTGAATTTCTGTTGTAGTGATTCTTTTGTATCTCTGATTAAGTCTTATCAGTGCCTCACATAGCTTGGCATTGCATTGCCTAGGTGCTTGTTTCAAGCCATACAAGAATTTTAAAAGTCTACATACTAATTTCTCCCCTGACTGTGAAATCCATGAAGTAAATTTCATCATGTAGATCACCTTGAAAAAAAGTATTATATACATAAATTTGATATATATGCCACTGTTTTACTGCAACTAAGGATAACCCAGACCTTACTGTAACCATTTTTACCACTGGAGAGAAAGTTTCTTGAAAATCAATACCCTCCTCTTTACTACATCCTTTCGCCACTATCCTAGTTTTAAACCTTTCCACCTCTCCATTTGCCTTGTACTTCACTCTGTATACCCACTTGCAGCCTATAGTAGATTTACCCTTAAAGGAACCAGTTGCCAAGTTTTGTTGTTCTCAAGTGCATCAATCTCTTATTGCATTGCTTTTTCCCATCTAGGATCTTGTACTTAGTAGTAACCAATCCTTTTCGTATATTTTCCCTTATGAAATGACAATCAGTTTTGATATGTTTTATCCTTTTATGGCACACAGGATTGACAACTATTTGATGTTGCCTTGTTGTCACTAATGATTGTAAATGGTTGCTTACCTTCAGCACTAATCTCTTTCAGAATTTTCAGTAGCCATGTCCATTCATCCATGACAGTTGCTAAACTTCTGTATTCTGCTTCTGCAAAACTCTAGACACCAATGTTTGTTTCTTGGATTTTCAGAAACTTTTTTACTTCAAGTAGAATTAAGTGTCAGACCACAATACCAAAACAGGACGATGTCAATATTTTCTTGTGTGTCTATATTTGTAATTTTATATGGAAACATAAAGAAGTATACTTATTGAAATTTTATTTGGAAACTTTGTAATTTTTGTCTTTTTAAAGATGGTGCACGCGAGTCTTAGTTCGCATCTCTTAAAAGTTTGTGGTCCAAGAAATTCAAAATTTAAAAATTTTAAGATTAGAACTTAATAAATTATCACAACTTTGAGTTATCATGCATGAAAATATTTATTAGTCAGAGTAGCTAGAAAGGTTAAAAGAAGGATAAACGTCTAAAATATCTCAATCTTTACTAGAATTTGTTGTAATACACCTAATCTTTATAGGGGTCCTATTACTTCGTTGCAAATATTTTTAAGGAATTTATTTGGTATTTATAGAGTGAGTTGGATAAAAATTGAAACACGTGCTAAATAAAAGGCTAAAAAATAAAGGAGTCCTGTCATTTCACTCTTCAAACAAAATAAAAAATTAAAGATCTCTCCTACACTCTTTAATTTTTTCATGGAGAAAACAGTTGATTCTCTTGAATTTTGATCTTGTAAATCACTATTCTTTCATAATCGAGTCTTGGCTTGTGTCGTGTTGAATTTTGGTTTGAATTTTCCAAATAAATGTTAAGGGGGTAATATGACCACCATAAAGATTAGGTGTTACAGGAAATTCAGCCAAAAATTAAGATGTATTGTAGACATTCCCTAAAAACAATAAAAGATGGGCTATTTTAAATTCAGGAGGTGAAGACATTTGAGTAGGCTGTTTGAACTGAATAACTATTTTTTCCAACTGTCTGAATCATGCAACTTGTCCAAATTTTCTAAAAACACTGGTGTAGAATCAATTGACTTTGTATTAAAAGGAAATATATCTTCTTTATATGACATCCCTATTTACAAAGAAAACTTTATTAGTTAAGTCATATAGAATATAGCCTTTTTGCAGTTTTGAGTAGCCCATATGAACTGCAGTTTTGGCTCTTGACAACAATTTATCAGTCTGAGGAATAAATTTTGCAAAACATAAACACACGATCACTCTTAAATGATGTAGGGAAGGACTTCTTTTGTATAATTTTACATATGGTGATTGATTGTTCAAAACTGTGTTAGGTAACATGTTTATTAGATAAATTGCAATTAGTACACATTGTCCCCAGAACCTTATAGGAATTTGTGTATGAAGTCTTTTTGCTCTTGTGACTTCTAATATATGTCTATGCTTTCTTTCAGCAACACCATTTTATTGAGGTTTATAAGTACAAGAAGTTTGATGAGTTATTCCTATTTCCTTAAATAAATTACTACAAATTGAGTTTACAAATTCAATTTCATTGTCTGATCTTATAGTTTTTATAGTCTTGGTGAACTGAGTCTTGATATAAACTAAGTACTGCTTTATAGCTACACAAGCATCAGATTACTATTTGAGGAGAAATACTCAAGTCATCCTAGTGAAATCCTCCACCACAATGAGAAAGTATCTATTACCATCATAAGTAGCAATTTTATAGGAACCCCATAAATTCATATGCACAAGATCAAAGCAATCAATACTCTTTATTATACTAGAAGGAAATGAAAGCCTTATTTATTTAGCACAAGGGCATACATTACAGTTATTCAGAATGTATTTTATACTTAGTACATTGCTAGAATTAAGATCGTTAAGAACTTTAAAAGAGTTATGACCAAATCTTTTATGCAATAGATTGATAGCAAGATGACCATAGGTAGAATCTGTAATATTTGATGCAGGTAAATTGATATTCCTCCCTTGACTGTCAAAGTACGCAACACATATAGATCATTCTCTAATTTACCAATCTCCTTCACCTTTCCAGTGAAGATATTCTAAAAAAGATAAAAATCAGGAAAAAAGAATACAAACCACTGAAGTTCTCTTATTCAGAACTATTTAGACATGTCTTTTCTCCCTATACATACGTTTTGAGTTTAGTGTTGCGTGTTCCTTTAATTTCATCTTCTAACTCAAAACAGATGTAGCATTTTTTCGGGAATGTCCTCTTTCTATGGCGGTATATATATATATAATAAAATTAGGCATAGACAAGGTGATGTGACACTTCTGTATTATCAAGAAATGTATTTATGTATAAAATCGAAACGTAACCACATAACAGCGGCCATAATAACCCACGTGGCAGCAACTTAAATGATAATTACCTTAATGATATTAAAATAATTCCTATTCATGCATTATGTAGCGGTATTGATCATTACTCAAATTTTGGATTTCACAAGTGCTATATATATGGAGAAAAGAGTAGAAAATTTGTGATGGTGGTGTTATCCTCCGTTGCACATTTTAAGAATGAAAAGCAATATAGATGTTGATTATTTGTCGGAGCAACGGAGGAGAACACCACCAACGGAGGAAAATTGATTGTGAGTGTTTTTGTTTTAAAACAAACTTAGTTGGTTATGAGTTTGTATTTAGAGGTATTTTTTTTAATCTCCAACACAATCTGAACATTATCTAAATCAAAGGTTAAATCAAAAGTAGAAGATCTACAGAAGCTTCAAGAAAGCATAAAGGTTACAATTTGCAAGCTAGAGAAAATATTTCCTCCAGGTTTCTTTGATCCCATGGAACATTTGCCAATTCATTTTCCATATGAAGCAAAACTGGTGGCCAGTTCAATTTTGATGGATGTACCCTTTTGAGCACTAAGAATCTAAATTGAATCTTTGATTAAACAATCAATTAATTACTTTATAACACACCAAAATATATATCAATGTAGGGAGTTACACGGTCATAAGAAAGAAAGTGAAAAACAGATCTCGTGTCGAGGGATCAATAGCTCAAGCTCATCTATATTATATTAAAAGAAGGGTAATCTAGCATGAGGTTGAGCCAAGTGGCGTAATAAAAACAAGTCACTTACCAACAAATTCTATTTGTATGAGCAAACATATTGATAGAGAATATATTAATATTCTCCATATATTTTGTAATTAAGATTTTCATGTAATTATAGAAACTATATATCCTAATACAATTAGGATTTGTAACTAGATATCCTAATACAGGTAGAATTTGTAGTTTCCATAATTACATCAAAATCTTAATTACAAAATATAGGGAGAATATTAATTTATTCTCCTTTTTCTTCCGCCGCCGGCAACCCCTCCAAAACCGGCCTCTCCTTCTTTTTTTCTTTCTCCTTCACACCGCTGGCAGCCCTTGTCCATGGATTCTCCCGCCTATTCTTCCTCCACCCATGACACACATCATACAACTTCCACCCCCCTCATACCACCTTTCATCCGGCCTTTTCCGTGACTAACATCAAGAACTTCATCCCTTTAATTCTTGATCAAGAGGATGTTTAATACTCGTCGTGGGTTGAACTATTCTGAATTCATGTCAGTGCTTACAACGTCATTGATCACATCGACGCCTCCCCTCCCGTCCAGCCGATGTTGAAAACCCAACGTGGAAGCATCTCGATGCAATCGTCAAACAATGGATATATGGCATCATATCCAAGGATTTACTTCATACCATTATGAAGACAAGTGCTTTGGCTCACGACTTATGGACGAGGTTAGAAGAAATCTTTCTAGAAAACAAATATACACGTGACGTGTATTTAGGGGAACAATTTAACAACATCCGTCTTAGAGAACTTTGCTAACATGTTAGACTATTGTAAACAACTTAAATTAGTTGTTGATCAATTGTCTAATGTTGGCACTCAAATTTCTGACACAAAGATGGTGCTGCACCTTATTAATGGGTTGCCGAAAGGTGAGTACGATACACTTGAGATGATGATCCAGAAGCTGACCCACTCTCTACTTAAACGAGGCCCGATTACAGTTGCTATTGGAACAGACTAGACATGCCAAACAAGGCGAACATAATCAGAAGGCGTTAGTAGTAGACACACCGCCGACGACCCCTGTATCTATCGGACCACCAAAATCAGCAGCGGGCGAGGCGGTGGCAGAGGTCGAGGCCGAGGGAAACACCGTGGCGGCCAGGGAAAAGACCGAGGAAGACAACCCAATTTCAGTGGCCAACCACGATAGGCCCAGTCTCCATATCCGTAGGCTAGCCTAATGTCGTGGTCCACCCTTGGAATTTGGGCCTCATCCCCTTTCCCTTACCTAACAAACCCAGCACAGCACCCTGGACCAAGTCCGAGCATTCTTGGCCCAGCTCCTGGCCCAAGTCACACGGGTCAGCCATAGCAAGCCCACCTCTCCACTACCTAACAGTAATAACAACAGGCATACCGTCTTATGACCCCTACCGATCTAAGTCAGTCCTACAACATTATGAATAACCAACATCCCGAAAAATGCATGGTACATGGATATGGGGCCACATCCCAGCTCACTCATAACTCTGGTAATCTCCCTCAACTGTTTAATTTGAGCAAACCTCAATGTATTTTGGTCGAAAATGGCAATCGTATTCCAATTCAAGGTTATGGCACCATACAAACACCAAAACTCATCCTCCCTTTACGCTAAAAAATGTCCTATACGCGCCTAACATCATTAAAAACTTTAATCTCTGTTAGGAAGTTTACTAGTGATAATTTTGTATCTATTGAGTTTGACAAGTTTGGTTTTTCTGTGAAGGATCTACGTACGGGGACCACTCTCACGAGATGCAATAGTGTAGGGGACCTCTATCCATTCTCATCTAATTCCGCTACCAGTGTAAATCCACATACCTCTCTAGCTGCAATATCCTCATCAAGTTGGCACGATAGACTTGGGAACCCGGGAGCACCAGTTTCTAAATTTTTTAGGAGTCACAATTTAATTCAATGTAATAAAGAGAAATTTCCCCAAAGTTGCTACTCTTTTCCATTAGGGAAGCATGTTAGACTTCCTTTTCAGACATCACTAAGTGCAACGTTCTCTCCTTTTGATATTATTCATCAAGATTTATAGACATCAGCAATAACTAGAAAACTAACTCACAAATATTATTTGGTGTTTTTGAATGATTTCTCTCACTTTTTTGGGTTTATACTCTAGAATATAAGTCCCAAGTTTATCAAATATATCTTGAATTTCAAGCATATGTTAAAAGATAGTTTGAGAAAAACATCAAAACATTTCAATGTGACAATAGTCGTGAGTTTGACAATTCCCTTTTTTATAAACTTTGTGTGGATAATGGCATGGTGTTTCACTTTTCTTGCCCCTATACCTCCCTTCAAAATGGTAAATTTGAAAGAATCCTACGCACCATCAATATTAAGATCCACACTATGCTCTTCCATGTTTCCCTCCCCCCTTTTTTGGGTATACGCCTTGCATATGGAGGCATACCTTCTTAATATATTACCAACACAAACTCTTCAAAATAAAACTCCAACCAAAATTCTCTTCTATCGGATACCCTCTTATGATCACCTTTGAATTTTTGGTAGTCTATGCTACATGAATCTCGCCTCCACAACCCCTCACAAATTAGCACCTAGAACTACCCCTTCCATTTTCTTAGGTTTTCCGTCAAACCATACGGGGTACTTATGTTATGACTTGTCCACAAATAAAATTCAAGTCTCTCGCCATGTCACATTCGACGAGAACGTTTTTTCATTTGCAAACGTCCAAACTTTTCAAGTCACTAATTACGGCTTTCTCGATGATTCAGACACTTCCCCTCTTATTAGAACTGTAATACATCATGGGGCCCATCATATTCCGTCACCGCCCCAGCCCCGTAAACTCCCCCCCCCCCCCCCCACCACCCATTTCGTCGACCACCAGCCAACCTATTGCTCCCGTCTCAGCCGCACTGGTCCCGTTGCCTGCCCCACCCTCTTGCCACTATTCTCATAACGGACAATACCGTGTCACTGAGCCTACTACCCCACCCCTGCCACTTTTCCCATGTCACCGAGCCCACTACCCCACCCCTTTCCATTATTCCCGTGTCGGAAAATACCGCATCGCACACTAACCCACTACCCGTAACCACCCCACTTCCCGTCACCTAAATTATTCCTCTTCGGACCTACAATATGGAAACCCGTGCTCAATACGGGATTTTCTTACCGAAAGTGTAAAGTCCCAACAATAATAAAACAAACAGAACGAACCAAACCCATTCCCCATTTTCCACCCACTCCCCCACGTCCCAAAATTTATGCAACATGCACATCTACATAATTATACACACACATGACACAACACACATTAAGGCCATAAATTCACCATCAATGAAAGAAGAAGATATAGAAAATGTGCAACACATTACTCCTCTGTCCACTTTACTTGTATTCAGTGAGTTATTAAGTTCAGTCATAAATTTATAAATAGTCCCTTCGTTGTCGAGATCTTTTTGATGTTTTGAAAAAGTTTGACCACTTTCTAATTTAGTAACTTGATTATTTATCAAATATTACAAGTGTTAAGTTTTCTTGGGTTGAAAGATAAGTTGGAGTTGAAGATTATGTTCGCAGTTTCGAATTCGTGGACTTGAAAGTTTGCTATTATTAACTTGGAAATCAGTAGATCATAGCCAGTTCTTATTGTGAATCAATCTTCGCAAAAGATCTTGAGGAGGTCGGAAATGATTTCGATGAAATAAAGGTGAGTTCTCTCACTCACAATTGTTTTGTAAAATCCTTTTGTTTTGAGTTACAATGCATGCATGTCAAAAAAAAAATCTACTGCTCCATTTGACATATATATGATTACGTTTATTTTTTATGACACTAGGTCTATAAAGTCCTGGAATTTAAATAAAAATACAAAAAGAACAAGGGGTAGTATAATTTGTGAGGAACTAATTGATATAAGTATTATCCTGGAATAAGTTTGTGTTATGTAATTGTGGACTATTTTCGCTAAGTTATCCTTGCTAGAATAGGACGAAATTTTCCAATATTATACATATCTCTTTCACGATCAGATTGAGCCCAAGCGGGGCCAAAGCCAACAAACGGTTCGAGAGTTATACTGTTTAAAGTTTCTGCCTCGGATCGATTGAACTCCAGAAGGGAAGACAGTATAATGAAAAACTATACAAATCGGTAAAGAAACTGAATGTTTGTGCTAAATAAAAGTTCTAGATTTCTCTGTTATTGACCGTTTTAGACCTTAATGAGATCGATCTGACTTACGGATAAACAATTATGACTGTTGTAAGATTATGTCTTTTTTTAAAAAATCTTGCGAGACAGTTTTCATAGGGTTGGCTCTTTCGTGAATTTGTACTAGTTACACTATGTATTTTCAGAGAAACTTGATATAGTGATAGTTCCTTGTGTTACTTTCGATTCAGTGCAAGAAATACCTTATTTGGGGTTACGGTTTGAGAGTTATAACCCTTACAAGCGAGAAGGGCAAAAAATTGAAAGAGAACTGGAAATATGACTAAGTATGAAAGTCTATTATTATGATATGCATGGCTTCGTGATCTTATGTTCCCAGTATGGTAATCATGTATGATGTAATTGTCGTTGACATTGAAAGCTTCTTTCTAGTAAGGTTAATTGGAGGTAGAACGACCTTACGTCACCCCGATAGATTCATAGTGGTCTTAGTATCACTCATGCAGCATATATAGATATAAATATATTGGATCGGGTTGCACGTTCCACAACAAATACATATATATAAAATATTAGATCGGGTTGCACGTTCCGCAACATATATGTATAAAATATTAGATCGGGTTGCGTATACCGCAACAAATACATATATATAAATTATTGGATCGGGTTGCGCGTTCCGCAACATATATATAAAATATTGGATCGGGTTTCGCGTACCGCATCAAATATATAATATAATATATGAGAACGGGTTGCGTGTCCCACAATTTCTTTCGTGAAGGTGTACTAGTTAGACTATGTATTTCCCTAGGGTGAGTTGGGACGAGATTTTATGTGTGAATAATTATTATTGACTTGTACATTGAAAGTGTTGTAATGTGGTTTCATAATGTGCTTATTATGTTTATAGTAAGATTGTACTTAGAACATTGCGAGGTTACTTTGAATTGTAAGTCGAGGTTCTCACTCAGCTTCGGATAGTAGGTCTGACTCTTTTATTTAACATTTTTCAGGAAAGCGTGATAGAGGGAAAGCTATGCAACAGGGATAGTGATTGTCCCGCAGCATCATTATTCCACCAAATCTATTGCTTCAGATTTGTGAATGTCACTCTTGATTAAGTAGGTCGAAGAACCTAGTTTCGTTATCTCGGGGAATGCCCCACATCAGATTATTTTCTTTTAAACTTCAAATTTCTTATTATATATTATTTCTGCACCTAGGTACATGTTTAATTTAAGAAGAAAAGAAGTTAATGGTTTTCCTGTGAAGGGATAGTTGCCTAGGTGCCATTACGCCCTAAGAAAAGACTTTGGTAAAGTCGGGGCGTGACAAGTTAGTATCAGAGCGCAACCGGATTAGGAAATTGTCAGAAATTTCCTTGAGTTGGGTATTTGAATGGTTACTTATTATGACGGTGTGCGGCGCCACCTTAGTAATAAGTGAACAGAATAACATCCTAAATAGTTTCACTTCCTTCATACTCTTCTCATGTCTATCTTGAGTCTTTTCAAAGAGTTGGTTCTCATACTACCTCCTTCAAAGGATTATAGAAGGGGATTGTGACACGATAAACTAACTAACAATTATTTTTGTAGCTATGGTTACAATACGAGTTCCAACCAAGAGGGAAGTGCTCATAGAAATGAAAAGGATAATGCGAGCTCAGGAGTAGTTCATGGACCGTAGGATGGACCTAGGAGGCGATTTTGGCACGTGTATGGATGACACAATGGCACGTTGTACAGATTTGCTTAGGGCTAGATGAAAGATGCATTTATTTGATCCGATCTTTTTCAACTATCCGATTAGAGTCATACTACATATAATAGTCAACTCCATCCTGGGAGATTTCCACTCCTCGTTTAGAAGAGCAAAGATGCTATGTGGAGATAGTAAAGAAGGCTCCTTGCTCAAATTTCTATGTCAAGTGAAGAAAGTTTGGAAGATGAAGGAAATAATGGAGGATAGGGAAAGGGAGGCAAGGAACAAGGTTCACAAGGAGATAAATGCCAACCTGCGATATAGGCGAGTCACACGGTTAAGCCCTTTAACACGTGTTATAGTAACTGCAAGTTTGAGTTGGAGATCTACAAAATCATATGACCAGGTTTCCCATAGTGGTGACAGTTTCCCTTGAACTTCTCTGCCGCTTGGATCTTGCCGTCTTTCTAGAACTTGCGCTTCTTTCTTGGGTTCCCTTTGGCCTCAGCCAGATTTGCCTTTGCCTCAGTAGGTTGTTTTCCCCTAGGCAAGGCCTTCTTATTATCTTCCTGAATCTGGAGTTTGATAATAAGCTCTTCAAATGTCATTTCCTTTTGTCTTGAGTTTTAAGTAACTCATTCCATAAGGGAGGTAACTTTTCAATCAGTGATGCAACCAAATACTGATAATTTGGTTTCATACCTTCCAAATCTAGGTGATGTAGAATCATTTGGAATTTCTGGACTTGGGACATCACAGTTTTGCTATCCA
Organism: Anisodus acutangulus; assembly: GCA_029783415.1. Taxonomy (NCBI): domain Eukaryota; kingdom Viridiplantae; phylum Streptophyta; class Magnoliopsida; order Solanales; family Solanaceae; genus Anisodus; species Anisodus acutangulus. The sequence continues at coordinate 25,761,044 of CM056503.1, forward strand.
CCATTTGAAATTTCAGGAATTTTCCAACGATGAATTTCATTGTACTAGTATCTTGTGTGTTGTACTTATTCTGCAGCTTTTCCCATAAGTCTTTGGTGGTGCCTACGGCGCAATACACTATGTAGAGTGGGTCTGACAGACAGTTCAGAATATAGTTCTTACACATGTAGTCACTATGACTCCAAGCATCAAGAACCATCTTCATGCCATTGACGACATGGATACCTTGGCCCCTTCCAGTCATTTCATTAGGCTGAGGGTCTACTTCATCTCCATTTTGTGGAGGATCTTCTGTTAGGAAACGAGCCATTCCCATAATAGTCAGATAAAACAACATCTTTTGCTGTCATATCTTGAAGTTGGAGCCCATAAACTTCTCACGACGTTCATTATGGAAACCGGAGTGTGGAGGAACATTAACGTTCCCTTGAGCAATTGGAAAGGCATTGGGTGTGCCTTGAGCAGTGGGGAAGGCAGAGGGGTTGCCTTGAGTAGCAGCAGCAGCAGAATAAGAAGTGAGTTGTTCTCTTCCAGTCATCTTTCTAATCACTTACAACAATCTTGTCTTAAAATTGTGGGTTACAACAATAGCAGGAAACGGGAAGTAAGTAAATATTAAAAATTTCTAGAAAGGATAAACTAAATATTACAACAAACTAGAATCAAGAACGTTACAAACTCCTTGTGATTTGCTGAGTCGTGATGGCACTCTGTCTTTTAGACAAGATTTTCCCGTATAAATCCTTTTTACGTTGTCGGGAAATAGTCTCCCATGATACAACATCAACTTAACAAATGAGCAAAGGAAACTCATGTGTTACTCTTGAAGAACTTTGAGTATAGTAAACTTGCTAGAGAGGACGAAGAAGATTTCAAAAAATTTATGTGAGTGTTTTCTTAGTGTTGAACAATTGAGCCAAAGGCCTCAATTTATAGTGTAATGAGATGACCCCTCAACTAGACAACTAATGTTCTTCAATAGCCATATAATGGCACTTATTGAGGGGTTACAATTAGCCAAATGATGGCTGATTTCATGTGCCAAATAATGGAGATTCAATGCTCCAAAACCAGCCCAAAAGTCAGAACTTTCTATCTTCCTGTCGCAGCATTCTGCTTCCGAAGCGCCGCAGCTCTGTGAATTAGCACCGCGGCTCCAGTGACTGAACACCCAATTAGTGTCGTGGCGCTGCCTGGGAGGCGCCGCTGCGGCCCTTCGCAGATCCGAGGCAATTTCCGACTCGTTTCATCTTACACTTCTTCCTTTGTTTACCAACGTGGAATACTTGTCATTTGGCCAATAATCGTCCATCATTCTATGTCTCAAACGTCTCACTTACGTACCAATAGCTCTTTCACTAATGAAATTTGCGATACTTGGCACTACGTGTGCATGTATGGAAACGACGTTTTCGACGTACAGAGCCCCAATTTTTTGAGTCATAAATAATGGGATAAACTTAATTCCGCATTAGTAAATGTCCATTAATATATATTTGGTAACTTTTTTCCATATCTATAACTTAGCATATACGGGAATGTTTGATATGGAAACTTTCAACTTCAACAAGAATTAATTAAACATAAAGTATTATTCTATTTTCTTGTGTGTTTATTAAAAAAATTAACTTCATCCAGCTTAGTCCGTGTTAGGAAATTAACTTGGTACTCCCTGTCCCATAACATATGTCCATTTTTCCCTTTACATGTCCCTTAGAAATATAAATAAAAGTATATTTTTACTAAATTACCCTTATAGTCATATGATTTATGCTGCTATTTATATTTTGTTTGTCTTATTCACCTACATTAGTTATTGTTTCTTTTTCAAAATTCGCTATCATGACTTAGTCACTTTATTTGTATTTACAAAGGCTGAGTTAAGTTCTGCGTACACTCTACCCTCCCAGACCCACGTTGTGGATTTCACTGGGTATGTTGTTGTTGTTGTACCCTTATATGTCTTCAATAATGTCACGACCCAAACCAGAGGGCCGCGACGGGCACCCAGACCCCATCTGCCGGGTACCACCAATCATACAGTCAATATTTAATCATAATTATATACGGACTAAGCCGAATAAGGACTATGTAAAATCCTAACTAGAAAAGCCCAACTTATATATATATATATATATATACACACATATCAAGGCCAACAAGGCCATACCTAACTACTACATGTCGCGCCCGTTTTTAACCCGCGGGCTTCGCGACGCGATTGGTGTCGATTCCTTCTGGATTTAAAAAATGTGCTTGCTTGAGGAGTCGTCATCTAATTATTCTACGGTGAATTAGGGCACCTAAATGTTAACTAAATGCTGTAATGTAAACTTCAATTTTAATGGTCTGCGAAACTAATGAGGTTCTGGGTAACGGTTCTTTATTATCCTAAAGGGAAGGGGTTAGGCATCCTTTAAAATCCGCTAACTTGCGGTTATCCGGTTAAACTCAGGTTAATTATTATACTAAGAAAATGCATGTTTAAAAGTATATAAAGTTAAAAAGATGTTGCAAGTATTTAGTAAAAGGATGCATTTCTTACATGTATGCATTTGCATGGTATAAAAGAAAAATACATGTAAAGTTGAAAAAGTATGCATTTGTGAAAATAATAAGGAGAAAAGCAAATTATTTATAATGCCAAAGAAGTATTTTTTTGGAAATCATTTTGAGTTGCAAAATGCAAAAAAAGATAAACTTTTGTATAATTAGTGATGCTAATAAAAGATGACCAAAGTTGTTTTGAAAATCTTGAATATGCACGACGAGCCTAAAAATAAATGAACTAGCGAGGGATTTCTATTTTTTTGCACTAACCGAACATACAAATAAATAAACTAGCGACGGGTTTTAAACTACCATATTAATTATCCATTCATGGCCTAATTATTCTAAATATCCTAACAATAACACAAACATTAAATAATTATTACATGCCCAAAAAAATAGAAATAACGGAATTAAAGAGTAATAATAAAAGGGGAACTAAGGCGGATGACGAGGTCATCTAGCCCTATTGGTTTTGAAATCCCGAGGTTGGAGAATGCAAGGAATGTGGATGCGGGTCTTCGTTTGACACTAGCCATGATGAGTCTCATAACGAGACTCTTCGTTGCTCCCGATGCGTTTCATGTAAATAAAGAAAAGAAAAGAAAGGATTAGTAGACGGGACATGAAAATATATACATAAGAAAACTGTAAACAAACCCAAGGACAAATAGGGAAGAATGCGCAGACAACCTAAATGATTCCTACAAATAATATCAGGCCATATTCATTCCCGAACCTTAAACAAAAATAAACAAAAGAATAGGCTATCATGTAAAGGGGATAAGACATATACACCAACCATATATCATTCTTCAATGATCTCCTAGTTCAGACTCAAATCCAAGAAAACAAATCTAGTCAAACATGTATCCGGAAGATGCAAAATAAAAAAACTCAGTTCATACATTGAGTTCACGTAAAGAACAAGTGTTGATTTATTTCTTAAAATAACATGAAGGATGCATGTTTTAAAAACATAGTCAAGGAAACGGAGGTCCCAACAATTTCTTTCAAATTTGTACAGAAGCTAACAAGGTAAAGGAATGACTCAAAATGACTTAACACCTGAATAAGATACTGGACAACAACATAACAAGGCTAGGGCCCTTCTCAGTATATTATATGATGACCCACTTATATAAAAAATACTCATATGGAAAAGTTCATAAGCCAAACAAATGTTCCTAATAGATAGCATAGACATGGGCATAACTTAACAAAAATCAAAGGTCTTTCTATCCTTAAGTTGTATATATTTAATATCATATACCAAGATCTGGTTCTCACTCAAACAGTTTCAGCACCTAATCTTACCCTATACATGCCACTACATGATCATGATTGAGTTGAATATAAGAGGCGAATAAGCAATAACATAAATAAAACCAGCTAGTTCGGACAGGTACAAAACACTAGCATATGCCTTATTTAACAATTTAACATACATGGCATGTGCAAGATAGCTTAGGAGAACTTTACATGCTAATGTGGAGGAATTTTGACACTTAAGCAAGTAAGGCAAGTATATAGTCAATTTGATAAACATGCAGACCTAGAAATAAAAAAGGTAACTAAACATACATGGCATTTGGTATGTAGAATCACATAAGCTGGACTAAGCATATATAGTCACATTCATGCTATGCATTAGGTGTGATGACACTAAGGTAGGTAGGATAAGTATGTGGTAAGTTATATAGACATGTGAGGCAAACATGAATGACCAAACAACCACTTAAGGACACCATTTAGATATACAGCTCTATTTTGGCTAACAAAAATATGTAGTTATGATCATGTTATACATTTGGACAGAGACATTTCATAACAGGACACAACATGATTAGGATTGTTATAAAGTACATTACAAGTCAAAACGACTAGCACATAATAGCTAATAAAGAACTACCATCTATGAACCAGTTAAGAGAACATGATCCAGATAACAATGTTTCACATTTTCAGCCCATATCTAATCAAATAGATATCCAGAATGCCTAAAGCTCCAAATTTACAATCTTAAAATCAAATGCACAGGTTCACAAAAGACTAGCAAAGGTTTAAAGATAACCTACGCTATATCACACATTAATCACAGCGTCACATGTGAACAGATTAACAAACATATGTCCAAGTCCCCTAAAAACTAAAATTGAGTCACTTCTTAGCATGTGATATTAGGCACGCAAAGAACTTCGCACTCAGCCTTTAATTATCTCAGATTATGGCCTTAAAAGTAAAAAAAATAGACATCAGGTTGCTCATTTACATCACAATTTTCATTAAGCAAATCCTACAATATCACACATAACACATAAGGATAGATATAAATCCAACACAACATGTCTAAAGCACAAATAATCAACTAAACAAGAAAACATCATATAGTATTCAACTAATCAACATCACAATCCCTTCAAACAGGTATTAAACAACATCTTCAGCATAATACATTGAACATAGAGACCTAAACAATAACTTAATAAATTAAAAATACTTAGATCATCTAAAATGGGCTAGCCAAACATCACACTTAGGCATTAACTAGTCTGTAACATGATTTCATTGATCAGATACTGATACAGTATCTACATTGCATTAATCAGGAGCCTAACAAGGCATATCTAATTCGCATTAACTTAACATGGAAGGCTGTCATACTCAACATAATTTAGACATTTAATAATCAGAATAACTAAACTAGCAATAAATATACAACACAAAAATGAAGTAGAGACTGAAGGAATTCGGGCTTACTTACCTTCTCCGGGCGGCGAACCGAGGCGGCGTCTCGAATCGTCGAGTCCGCTCCGAGGAGTGTGTTTATGCGGTTGAAAAGAAAATGAGTTTGAGTGTTTCGTGATTGTGTCGAGCCAGAAACGAGAGTAAAAGAGCAGATCTTTTCAAATGTAATTTGTTCAAGAAAGGATTTTTTGGTTCTAAAAAAAGAAAAATCTTTTGTGAAACCCCAAGATAGGTCAATTCTTTGCAATAACTAAAAAAAAGGGCTCTTGTTCTCTGAAAATCCCCCTCTTGAACAACCCACAGAGGGTTCTATTTATAACCCCAATCGAGACCCTAATGGCTGAGGTTTGAATTTTGAATTCAAAATAAAGATTGAAAATGTGACGGTTTTCTTTACATTTTAAAAACTGAGATGATAAAGAAGAGGTACTGGTTTGTGTTCTTATCCACCGAATCCTTGAAGGTATTCTAGGGATCGACTGCAGCATGCATGCTTCGCATGTCGATTCGACTTCGGACGAGCTATTCAAGGCTCTGGGCTTGCAGAAAAAGGGAAAAAAGGGATTGGGCGATGTGTGGGCTCGACGGTCGAGGGGACATGGTGGCAGTGGTATGGTGAGGGTGTTTGTCCAGTGGGTAAAGGGGTGTGCCGGTGTGAAAGGCTGCTGGTTTTTTCAGAAGGTCGTCTGGCTTTTGGGTATTAGGTTTAGGGGTGACTTCTTGAGGCATGGGTCAGTAAAAGGTGATGGGGTAGGTTGGTGGTGTCAGGCGGCGGTGTCGGCGACTGGTGGTGTCAGGCGTAGGGTGCGGCGATATGGGGGTAGGGGTGTAGGGGTGTGCGGCGATTTGAAAGGGTTAGGGCGTTAGGTTTGAGGGTTAGGGAAATAAAAGGGAATGGGTTTGGGTATTGGGACGATTAGGGTTTTGGGCCACGGGTTTAGCCGATTGGGCCGGATGAAATGGGGGAGGGGGGTAAAATGGGTGGTCGGTTGGGCTGGTTTAGTTTGGGCTGGTTTAGTTGATATGGGCGAAAATAAATGAGAGTTGGGGTTTAGGCCGGGCGAATTGGTTTTGGGCCACGATTTTGGGTGTGTGTTTTGGGCTGTAATTTGTGGGTTGGGTAGAATGTTTTGGTGAGGGGCAATAAAATGGGGAGTTGGTTAAAATAAAAAGGAGTTTATTATAAAAAGATGTTTTGCAAAATATGTAAATAACATCACGATGTGATAATAATAAAAACGTAATATTTGCGAAATGCTTAATGCTTAATAAAAAATGGAAATGCGATGCAATTTTGTGAAAATAAAATAACATAGAATATTAGGGTAAAACTATGCTTGAGATATTAAAAGGCGAATGATAGTAAAAATACGAATAATAATAATAATGATATTAAGAATAATAATAATAATATATATGTATATATATGCCTATATATATATATATTAAAATTGTTTTGAGGTGTCGAAAATATTTAAAATTGCAAATAAATCGGAAAAGATGGGACAAAATTGGGTGTCAACACTACACACACAGGATATATGTCTACAAGCCTCTAAGAGTAGCAACATCAAAAGGTCGGGACAGGGCCCCACCATACCCATATGAACATGCAAAAATATACCGTACCGAGTTTAGACCGACACTCCGAAACAAGGGGAGTGCTCCAAAATCCGCTGAGTCAGCAACCTACTAACGTGGATCGTTGCCTTGCCTACGTGAACCTGCGGACATGAAACGCAGTGTCCCCTGACAGAAGGGACGTCAGTACGACTGATGTACTGAGTATGTCAGGCATGAATAATAGCATAACATGGATATAACAATAAACTGAAACAGAAACAGCTGACCAGCAGTAAATGCCTCTAAGGGCCCTAATATATATGCCTAAATGTTATGCACAATGCAAATGTGGTATAGATATAAATATTGTCCACACAAGGGCATCTTCATTCCCATAACAGCCTATGTGGGCATTATTTCATATCGGCCTTCGTGGGCAAAATCATTATCATATTGGCCTCATTGGGCATCTTCTTTTTCATCATATATGTACCAACTGCAGGTGGTGACGCGTATATAATGTCACTCCCTTTTCTCCATCCCCTACGTATATATAATTCATACATATAGTAGTGTATATAACACATGTGAGTCCAGGGTAATACATGAATATAATGCAAATGAAAATGCATGAATGACAATGAAACATTCTGAACTTATCGGATGACATAATATCCTTGTACCTTCGGCTAACATTGAGAATATTAACATGTACCTTCGGCTAACATTGAGCATATTAACATCTTCCCCAGATACCTCAATAAGGATTTAGGAACATATTTAGGAATGCTTTCAACATAGGAATCAATAACATGCACATTCTTAATTACTAAGAGTAGAATAATTTATGGAACAATATTACGATTACGTTTCGTTACATGGAACATGCCAAAAGAAAGAAGGATTTGCCTTAACATACCTTGATATTAGAAAGAGAAGGAGAACGTTTGCTACAGCTTGTTGAAAATTGGGAGAACGAAAGGAATATTGTTGCACTTAATTAAATCGGACAAGGGTTAAATATGTTTGCTACTGCACTTGTACGATTTTCCTTTTAGGTTAAAGGGAAAGGGAGAGCTTTTCGTAGGAAAGAAGTAACAATTATTTCTCCAGAGAAAACTTCTACAGGGGCTTAGGAGATGAAGTCATTTAATAGCATGTATTCTATAGACAAAGATAAATGCTTGTCCCCCACTTAACTTAATCCTTAACATTACGTTTCCGCCTAGAATTCTAATGTTTCTTAGTCATTTAGCCTTCTCTAATTGCCGCCACATGGGTGGACGATATCCACCCCAAGATTATCCCCTAACTAATTTGTTAGTCACCCACTAACTTTTGTCCCCCACATTACTAATTAATCACACACATAATTAATTTCTTGATCCCAATTCACTTAAATCTCAATGACTTATATAATCTTCATATACCCAATGTCATAATCGTGCAATATACCACTAGTTCATAACCTCTTTATGCACGCACCAAATTCATTTTCGATCCCCGTCGTTACACTTGTTACGTTCAAAATTATTTCAGGGTTTTATCCTTTTATTTAGTAAGCTCCTTATTTACATGCATGAATATGACATAAATTCCCCAAGACTCGATTCTTACTTGCATACGTCCAGATGCTCAAACCATCGCCCAAAAATTCAAGGTTTTAAACATTCGTCCTCGAATGTTGGGGTGACATATCCAATCTCCGTCAAGTAGCCAGAAAGTACAACTATTATTTTTCTTTTACGGCTTTATAATGTAACATACATCATTACATCAGACCTCACATGGTCCTTAATCATTAATTATAATATTATGAAATAGAACTCACCTTATGCTTCGTTCGGAACCTCGTCGTTGGTCTGGAATAGGTATGGATATTTGTGCATCATTTCCTCTTCTGCCTCATGTGTCATTTCTTCCACATTCTTATTCCGCCAAAGAACTTTCACGAAGGCTACTTATTTAGTCCTTAACTTGCGGACTTGTCGATCTAAGATGGCAATAGGAACTTCTTCATATGATAAGTCATCTGTAATCTTCACATCATCAATCGGTACAATCCGAGAAGGGTCTCTAACACATGCTCTTAATATAGAAACATGGAAAACCGGATGAACAAACTCCAACTCCGAAGGCAAGTCCAATTCATAAGCTACTTGGCCGATTCGTCTAATTATCCGATACGGTGCAATGGACCTTGGACTAAGCTTTCCTTTATTTCCAAATCCCATCACACCCTTCATAGGTGAAATCATCAAAAAGACCCAATCATCTACCTGAAATTCTAAGTCCCACCGTTGCAGATCTGAATACGACTTCTAAGGACTACGGCGATTAACGATCATTCTTGGATAAGCTTCACCTTCTCTATGGCTTGGTGTACTAAGTCGGACCCAAATAACTCTAATCCGCTTACCTCAAACCATCCGATAGGAGATCTACATCTCCGTCCGTACAAAGCCTCATATGGAGCCATTTTAATGCTAGCATGATAGATGTTATTATACGTAAACTCAATAAGGGGTAAATGATCATCCCAACTTCCCTTATAGTCCAATACACAAGCCGATAACATGTCCTCGAGCATCTGAATCGTACGCTCGACCTGCCCATCTGTCTGAGGATGGAAAGTTGTGCTAAGATTAACTTGGGTACGTAAACCTTTTTTAAAAGATTTCTAAAAGTTAGCTATAAACATAGCCCCTCGGTCAGATATAATAGAAATAGGCACACCATGAAGGTGAACAATCTCCTTAACGTACAATTTTGTGTAGTCCTCGGCTGTGTGGGTAGTTTTGATCGGCAGGAAATGAGCTAATTTGGTCAATCTGTCAACAATTACCCAAATAGAATCAAACTTACGATAGGAGCGAGGTAAACCCGTAACGAAATCCATATTAATCATTTCCCATTTTCACACCGAAATCTCAATATTCTGAGTCAAGCCACCTGGCTTTTGGTGCTCTATATTTACCTGCTGACAATTAGGACACTAAGCTACCAATTCCGCCACGCTCCACTTCATATCATTCCACCAATAAATGCTCTTGAGATCATGGTACATCTTAGTAGATCCAGGATGAATAGAATATCGTGAACAATGGACCTCCGTCATAATTCTATCTCGTATTCCCGCTACATTTAGAACACATAAACGGCCCTGGTGCCTGAGAATCCCATGTTCGTCAATCTCAAAGGTTGTGATCTTCTTCTGTTGAATGTATTCTCTGATTTTTCTCAAACTGGGGTCTTCCCACTAACGTTCCTTAACCACCATCATCTGAATCCATTAGTCAGACTCCCACACTATCTAATTGATGGAGTTCCCTTACTAATTCCTTCATTTCAACCTGCACTGCAGTCGGTGATCATCGACTTACGACTGAGCGCATATGTTACAACATTAGCATTACTGGGATGATATAGGATGTCCACGTCATAATCCTTCAATAACTCAAGCCACATTCTTTGTCTCAGGTTTAACTCTTTCTGTTTAAATATGTATTGCAAACTTTTATGATCCGTGAAATGTCTACATGAACACCATACAAGTAATGCCGCCAAATCCTCAGTACATAGACCACTACGGCCAACTCCAAATCGTGTGTCGGATATTTTTTCTCATGTTTCCTCAATTGCCTTAAGGCATAGGCAATCACTTTACCATGTTGCATTAACACGCATCCTAAACCTGTTCCCGAAGCATTCACAATACACAACATAGCCTTCTGAACCCTCTAGATTGGTGTCGATGTTATTCTATCATTTAACTCTTAGAAACTCTGCTCACAAGCATCCGACCACTGGAATTTTATGGCCTTTTGTGTCAACTTCATTAATGGTGCTGATATGGTAGAAAACCGAACCTCCTATAATATCCGGCTAATCCAAGAAAGATGCAAACCTCTGATGGAGTCGTGGGCCTTGGCCAATTCTTCACTGCTTCAATCTTCTGAGTGTCAACTCTTATGCTCTCATCTGACACTATATAACTAAGGAAAGCCACTGAATTCAACCAAAATTCACACTTGGACAGCTTTGCATACAACTTATGGTCCCGGAGCGTATGTAGTACTATCTGCAAATGATCCACATGCTTTGCTTCCGAGTGAGAGTAAACCAGAATATCATCTATAAATACTATCACAAATACATCCATAAATAGGCAAAACACAATGTTCATTAGATCCATGAATGTTGCCGGTGCATTTGTGAGTCCAAATGACATTACTAAGAACTCGAAGTGTCCATATCTTGTCTTGAAAGACGTCTTCGGAATGTCCTTCTCCTTAACCCTTAGTTGATGGTACCCTGACCTTAGGTCGATCTTTGAAAAATATCTTGCACCTTGTAACTGGTCAAACAAGTCATCAATTCTGGGAAGAGGGTACTTGTTCTTGATAGTGACTTTATTCAGCTGCCGATAGTCGATACACATCCGTAACGAGCCATCTTTCTTTCAAACGAACAATACCGGCGCACCCCAATGAGATATGCTGGGACTAATAAAGCCTTTCTCAAGAAGATCTTTTAATTGCTCCTTTAATTCTTTCAATTCAGTTGGGGCCACTCTATAAGGAGGAGTAGATATCGGTTGAGTGTTTGGAAACACATCTATACCGAACTCAATTTCCCTTTCGGGATGAAGGCTTGGAAGTTCGTCTGTAAATACATCAAGAAACTCATTAACCACCGAAATTGATTGAGAAGTAGGTGGTTTGGCATCGATATCTCTAGCCCGAACAAGATGGTATATACAACCTTTGGAGATCATCTTTCTTGCCTTAAGGTATGAAATAAACCTACCTTTTGGCGACGCTGTATTACCCTTCCATTCAAGGACTGGCTCGCCTGGGAACTGGAATCTAACAATCTTTGTTCGGCAATCAACATTAGCGTAGCATGATGCCAGCTAATCCATGCCCATGTTAACATCAAAATCAACCATTTCTAATTCTACCAAATCTGCTAAGGTCTGATGGCTATAAACTAACATTGCACAATTTCGATAGACCCGTCTAGCAACTACCGATTCACCAACTTGTGTAGATACCACAAATGGATCTCTTATCAGCTCAAGTTTCATGCCAAATTTACAGGCAATGAAAGGGGTGATATATGATAGATTGGAACCTAGATCTAACAACGCATACACATTATGTGAAAAGACAGATAATATACCTGTAATGACATCAAGTGAGGACTCCTGATCCTGTCGTCCCATCAATACATAGATGTGGTTCTGGCCCCTACCTCTGCCTAAACTGAATGCTTTCTGATGATTTTGCCTTGACGGGCGCACCGAATGTGATGAAGCTGCTACAGATCCGATAGGCTGGGCTCTAACACCTTTGCCTCCTGTCGGGCACTCTCGCATAATATGACCAGGTTCACTATAAAAATAATACAAATTTGATCTTTGTCGGCACGACCTTGTATGGGTCTTACCAAACTGCTCGCACTGAGCCAACGGTAGCCTCATCTAAATAGAATCCCCTCTATAATAAGACTCTGACACTTCTGAACCCTGACCTGGTCCCGATTGAACATATCGATCAAGCCTCGACCTCGAAAATGGTAATGATGCGCTAGCTATTGGGTAATATGGGTGCCTAAAAGGTTGTGTCCTGGGCCCACCTTTGAAATCCCTCATGTCACCTACGGATCGAGCCCTCTTATGCTGGCCCTTATCACCCTCTTGATCTACCCGATGTTGTCTCTTATGATCCTCCAGAATCTGTGCATAAGCCTGAATGCGAGCAATATCCATATTCGGATTCAGAGAAGTCGTAGTACACTTATTGACCAAGTGTTGCCCTAAGCCAGTAACAAACCTATGTACCCGATCACTCATCCCAGCTATAATCCTAGGAGCATATCAGGACAATGAATTAAACTGCAAGTTATATTCTCGAGCACTCATGTTGCCCTGCTCAAGATGTAGGAATCTGTCCTACCTGGCCCGTCGAAGCTCGACCGGTAGAAAATGTTGTAAGAAGGCCTCTAAAAATTCTCTCCATCCTCATGGTGGAGCACGACGTCCCCTAGATTTCTCCCACATCTCATATCAGGTCACCATGATATCCCGCATTCTATAAGAAGTAAACTTTACCGACTCAGTATTAGTAGCATCCATCACCCGCAAGGTAAACTGTATCTGATTCAGAAAATTCTGCGGGTCCGCGTTCAGGTCTGATCCCATAAACATCGAAGGGTCTAGGTTGATGAAATCCCGAGCTCTCGCACTAGAAGATCTATCAGAAGGACTGGGAACCTGACGTTGGGCCTGAGCGGCCAATAATCGCGTCAATAATTGTACAACACTTCGCATATCAAGATCCTCAGCTGGAGTATCAAGTGGAGGAACTGTGGGTATTGCAGCTCCACTAATCTCCTCCGATGGTGGTGAACTAGGGGAATCATATGAAGGAGTCACTATGTGGGTCTCATTTTGGCCCTCACTAACGGGTGGAAATCGGCTGGTATATTCGCCTGCAGCCGTATCCAATGCCCTCATACTCTTGAACTTCTTCCTTGATGTAGGCATTGCTGGAATCATATACACGAGATGGATTAGGAATGAAATTCTTATAACTCAGCTCTACTGCACGATTTATGAGGTAAAAGAATGGAAATCATCCCTAAATGTCAGATAGCCTCCTACTTTTAAGTATGGTGCACAACATACCCATAAAAAGGACTATACTAGACACGGCTTATAGACTCCCTAGGACAGACATGCTCTGATGCCAAGTTTGTCATGACCCAAACAAGAGGACCGTGACGGGCACCCAGACCCCGCCTGTTGGGTACCACCAATCATACAATCAACATTTAATCATAATTAAATACGGACTAAGATGAATAAGGACATGTAAAACCCTAACCAGAAAAGCCCAACTTTTATATATATATATATATATATATATATATATATATATATATATATACATACCAAGGCCGACAAGGCCATACCTGACTACTACACACACAAGATATCTGTCTACAAGCCTCTCAGAGTAGCAACATCAAAAAGTCTGGACAGGGCCCTGCCATACCCATATGAACATGCAAAAATATATCGTACCGAGCTTAGACCGACACTCCGAAATAAGAGGAGTGCTCCAAAATCAGCTGAGTCAGCAACCTGCTAACGTGGATCGTTGCCTTGCCTACGTGAACCTGGGGCCATGAAACGCAATGTCCCCGACAAAGGGACGTCGACGATCGATGTCTTGAGTATGTCGAGCATGAATAATAGCATAACAGGGATATAACAATAAATCAAACAAAAATAGCCGATGAAACAAATAACCAACAGTAAATGCCTCTAGGGCCCTAATCCATATGCCTAAATGTTATGCACAATGCAAATGCGGTATACATATAAATATTGGCCACACAAGGGCATCTTCCTTCCAATAACATCCTCTGTGGGCATCATTTTATATCGGCCTCTGTGGGCATAATCATTATCATATTGTCCTCATTCGACATCTTCTTTTCATGATATATGTACCAGCTGCAGGTGGTGACGCGTATATAACTCCATTCCCTTTTCTACACCCCCTACGTATATATAATTCATACCATATAGTAGTGTATATAACACATGTGCGTCCAGGGTAATACATGAATATAATGCAAATGAAAATGCATGAATGACAATGAAACATTCTGAACTTATTGGATGACATAATATCCTTTTACCTTCGGCTAACATTGGGAATATTAACATGTACCTTCGGCTAACATTGAGAATATTAACATGTACTTTTGGCTAACATTGAGAATATTAACATCTTCCCTAGATACCTCAATAAAGATTCAGGAACATATTTAGGCATGCTTTCAACATAAGAATCAATAACATGCACATTCTTAACTACTAAGAGTAGAATAATTTATGTAACAATATTACGGACACGTTTCGTTACATGAAATATGCCAAAAGAAAGAAGAATTTTCCTTAACATACCTTGATATTAGAAAGAGAAGGAGAACGTTTGCTACAGCTTGTTGAAAATTGGGTGAACGAAAGGAATATTGCTGCACTTAATTAAATCGGACAAGGGTTAAATATGTTTGCTACTGCACTTGTACGATTTTCCTTTTAAGTTAAAGGGAAAGGGAGAGCTTTTCGTAGGAAAGAAGTAACAATTATTTCTCCAGAGAAAACTTCTACAGGGGCTTAGGAGATGAAGACATTTAATAGCATGTATTTTATGTACAAAGATAAATGCTTGTCCCTCACTTAATTTAATCTTTAACGTTAAGTTGCCACCTAGAATTCTAATGTTGCTTAGTCATTTAGCCTTCTCTAATTGCCGCCACATGGGTGGATGATATCCACCTCAAGATGATCCCCTAACTAATTTGTTAGTCACTCACTAACTTTTATCCCCCATATTACTAATTAATCACACACATAATTAATTTCTTGATCCCAATTCACTTAAATCTCAATGACTTATAAAATCTTCATATACCCAATGTCATAATCGTGCAATATAGAACTAGTTCATAACCTCTTTATGCATGCACCAAATTTATTTTAGATCCCGTCGTCACACTTGTTACGTTCAAAATTATTTCGGGATTTTATCCTTTTATAAACTAAGCTCCTTATTTACATGCATGAATATGACATAAATTCCCCAAGACTCGATTCTTACTTGCATACGTCCAGATGCTCAAACCATCGCCCGAAAATTCAAGGTTTTAAACATTCGTCCTCGAATGTTGGGGTGACATATCCAATCTCCGTCAAGTAGCCAGAAAGTACAACTATTATTTTTCTTTTACGGCTTTATAATGTAACATACATCATTACATCAGACCTCACATGGTCCTTAATCATTAATTATAATATTATGAAATAGAACTCACCTTATGCTTCGTTCGGAACCTCGTCGTTGGTCTGGAATAGGTATGGATATTTGTGCATCATTTTCTCTTCTGCCTCATGTGTCATTTCTTCCACATTCTTATTCCGCCAAAGAACTTTCACGGAGGCTACTTATTTAGTCCTTAACTTGCGGACTTGTCGATCTAAGATGGCAATAGGAACTTCTTCATATGATAAGTCATCTGTAATCTTCACATCATCAATCGGTACAATCCGAGAAGGGTCTCTAACACATGCTCTTAATATAGAAACGTGGAAAACCGGATGAACAAACTCCAACTCCGAAGGCAAGTCCAATTCATAAGTTACTTGGCCGATTCGTCTAATTATCCGATACGGTGCAATGCACCTTGGACTAAGCTTTCCTTTATTTCCAAATCCCATCACACCCTTCATAGGTGAAATCATCAAAAAGACCCAATCATCTACCTGAAATTCTAAGTCCCACCGTCGCAGATCTGAATACGACTTCTAAGGACTCTGAGCAGTTAACAGTCATTCTTGGATAAGCTTCACCTTCTCTATGGCTTGGTGTACTAAGTCGGACCCAAATAACTCTAATTCGCTTACCTCAAACCATCCGATAGGAGATCTACATCTCCGTCCGTACAAAGCCTCATATGGAGCCATTTTAATGCTAGCATGATAGATGTTATTGTACGTAAACTCAATAAGGGGTAAATGATCATCCGAACTTCCCTTAAAGTCCAATACACAAGCCGATAACATGTCCTCGAGCATCACAGATAAATCGCAGCTCGACCTGCCCATCTGTCTGAGGATGGAAAGTTGTGCTAAGATTAACTTGGGTACGTAAACCTTTTTTAAAAGATTTCTAAAAGTTAGCTATAAACATAGCCCCTCGGTCAGATATAATAGAAATAGGCACACCATGAAGGTGAACAATCTCCTTAACGTACAATTTTGTGTAGTCCTCGGCTGTGTGGGTAGTTTTGATCGGCAGGAAATGATCTAATTTGGTCAATCTGTCAACAATTACCCAAATAGAATCAAACTTACGATAGGAGCGAGGTAAACCCGTAACGAAATCCATATTAATCATTTCCCATTTTCACACTGAAATCTCAATATTCTGAGTCAAGCCACCTGGCTTTTAGTGCTCTATATTTACCTGCTGACAATTAGGACACTAAGCTACCAATTCCGCCACGCTCCACTTCATATCATTCCACCAATAAATGCTCTTGAGATCATGGTACATCTTAGTAGATCCAGGATGAATAGAATATCGTGAACAATGGACCTCCGTCATAATTCTATCTCGTATTCCCGCTACATTTAGAACACATAAATGGCCCTGGTGCCTAAGAATCCCATGTTCGTCAATCTCAAAGGTTGTGATCTTCTTCTGTTGAATGTATTCTCTGATTTTTCTCAAACTGGGGTCTTCCCACTAACGTTCCTTAACCACCATCATCTGAATCCATTAGTCAGACTCCCACACTATCTAATTGATGGAGTTCCCTTACTAATTCCTTCATTTCAACCTGCACCAGAGTCGAGCTGATCATCGACTTACGACTGAGCGCATATGTTACAACATTAGCATTACTGGGATGATATAGGATGTCCACATCATAATCCTTCAATAACTCAAGCCACATTCTTTGTCTCAGGTTTAACTCTTTCTGTTTAAATATGTATTGCAGACTTTTATGATCCGTGAAATGTCTACATGAACACCATACAAGTAATGCCGCCAAATCTTCAGTACATAGACCACTACGGCCAACTCCAAATCGTGTGTCGGATATTTTTTCTCATGTTTCCTCAATTGCCTTAAGGCATAGGCAATCACTTTACCATGTTGCATTAACACGCATCCTAAACCTGTTCCCGAAGCATTCACAATACACAACATAGCCTTCTGAACCCTCTGGATTGGTGTCGATGTTATTCTATCGTGTAACTCTTAGAAACTCTGCTCACAAGCATCCGACCACTGGAATTTTATGGCCTTTTGTGTCAACTTCATTAATGGTGCTGATATGGTAGAAAACCGAACCTCCTATAATATCCGGCTAATCCAAGAAAGATGCAAACCTCTGATGGAGTCGTGGGCCTTGGACAATTCTTCACTGCTTCAATCTTCTGAGTGTCAACTCTTATGCTCTCATCTGACACTATATAACTAAGGAAAGCCACTGAATTCAACCAAAATTCACACTTGGACAGCTTTGCATACAACTTATGGTCCCTGAGCGTCTGTAGTACTATCTGCAAATGATCCACATGCTTTGCTTCCGAGTGAGAGTAAACCGTAATATCATCTATAAATACTATCACAAATACATCCATAAATAGACAAAACACAATGTTCATTAGATCCATGAATCAGCCGGTGCATTTGTGAGTCCAAATGACATTACTAAGAACTCAAGTGTCCATATCTTGTCTTGAAAGACGTCTTGAATGTCCTTCTCCTTAACCCTTAGTTGATGGTACCTGACCTTAGGTCGATCTTTGAAAAACATCTTGCACCTTGTAATCGGGTCAAACAAGTCATCAATTCGGGAAGAGGGTACTTGTTCTTGATAGTGACTTTATTCAGCTGCCGATAGTCGATACACATCCGTAACGAGCCATCTTTCTTTCAAACGAACAATACCGGCGCACCCCAATGAGATATGCTGGGACTAATAAAGCCTTTCTCAAGAAGATCTTTTAATTGCTCCTTTAATTCTTTCAATTCAGTTGGGCCCACTCTATAAGGAGGAGTAGATATCGGCTGAGTGTTTGGAAACACATTTATACCGAACTCAATTTCCCTTTCGGGATGAAGGCTTGGAAGTTCGTCTGTAAATACATCAAGAAACTCATTAACCACCGAAATTGATTGAGAAGTAGGTGGTTTGGCATCGATATCTCTAGCCCGAACAAGATGGTATATACAACCTTTGGAGATCATCTTTCTTGCCTTAAGGTATGAAATAAACCTACCTTTTGGCGACGCTGTATTACCCTTCCATTCAAGGACTGGCTCGCCTGGGAACTGGAATCTAACAATCTTTGTTCGGCAATCAACATTAGCGTAGCATGATGCCAGCTAATCCATGCCCATGTTAACATCAAAATCAACCATTTCTAATTCTACCAAATCTGCTAAGGTCTGATGGCTATAAACTAACATTGCACAATTTCGATAGACCCGTCTAGCAACTACCGATTCACCAACTTGTGTAGATACCACAAATGGATCTTTTATCAGCTCAGGTTCCATGCCAAATTTACAGGCAATAAAAGGGGTGATATATGATAGATTGGAACCTAGATCTAACAACGCATACACATTATGTGAAAAGACAGATAATATACCTGTAATGACATCAAGTGAGGACTTCTGATCCTGTCGTCCCATCAATGCATAGATGCGGTTTTGGCCCCTACCTCTGCCTAAACTGAATGCTTTCTGATGATTTTGCCTTGACGGGCGCACCGAATGTGATGAAGCTGCTACAGATCCGATAGGCTGGGCTCTAACACCTTCGCCTCCTGTCGGGCACTCTCGAATAATATGACCAGGTTCACTATAAAAATAATACAAATTTGATCTTTGTCGGCACGGCCTTGTATGGGTCTTACCAAACTGCTCGCACTGAGCCAACGGTAGCCTCATCTAAATAGAATCCCCTCTATAATAAGACTCTGACACTTCTGAACCCTGACCTGGTCCCGATTGAACATATCGATCAAGCCTCGACCTCGAAAATGGTAATGATGCGCTAGCTATTAGGTAATATGGGTGCCTAAAAGGTTGTGTCCTGGGCCCACCTTTGAAATCCCTCATGTCACCTACGGATCGAGCCCTCTTATGCTGGCCCTTATCACCCTCTTGATCTACCCGATGTTGTCTCTTATGATCCTCCAGAATCTGTGCATAAGCCTGAATGCGAGCAATATCCATATTCGAATTCAGAGAAGTCGTAGTACACTTATTGACCAAGTGTTGCCCTAAGCCAGTAACAAACCTATGTACCCGATCACTCATCCCAGCTATAATCCTAGGAGCATATCAGGCCAATGAATTAAACTGCAAGTTATATTCTCGAGCACTCATGTTGCCCTGCTCAAGATGTAGGAATCTGTCCTACCTGGCCCGTCGAAGCTCGACCGGTAGAAAATGTTGTAAGAAGGCCTCTAAAAATTCTCTCCATCCTCATGGTGGAGCACGACGTCCCCTAAATTTCTCCCATATCTCATATCAGGTCACCGTGATATCCCGCATTCTATAAGAAGTAAACTTTACCGACTCAGTATTAGTAGCATCCATCACCTGCAAGGTAAACTGTATCTGATTCAGAAAATTCTGCGGGTCCGCGTTCAGGTCTGATCCCATGAACATCGAAGGGTCTAGGTTGATGAAATCCCGAGCTCTCGCACTAGAAGATCTATCAGAAGGACTGGGAACCTGACGTTGGGCCTGAGCGGCCAATAATCGCGTCAATAATTGTACAACACTTCGCATATCAAGATCCTCAGCTGGAGTATCAAGTGGAGGAACTGTGGGTATTGCAGCTCCACTAATCTCCTCCGATTGTGGTGAACTAGGGGAATCATATGAAGGAGTAACTATGTGGGTCTCATTTTGGCCCTCACTAACGGGTTGAAATCGGCTGGTATATTCGCCTGCAGCCGTATCCAACGCCCTCATACTCTTGAACTTCTTCCTTGATGTAGGCATTGCTGGAATCATATACACGAGATGGATTAGGAATGAAATTCTTATAACTCAGCTCTCTTGCCACGATTTATGAGGTAAAAGAATGAAAATCATCCCTAAATGTCAGATAGCCTCCTACTTTTAAGTATGGTGCACAACATACCCATAAAAAGGACTATACTAGACACGGCTTATAGACTCCCTAGGACAGACATGCTCTGATGCCAAGTTTGTCATGACCCAAACAAGAGGACCGTGACGGGCACCCAGACCCTGCCTGTTGGGTACCACCAATCATACAATCAACATTTAATCATAATTAAATACGGACTAAGATGAATAAGGACATGTAAAACCCTAACCAGCAAAGCCCAACTTTTTTATATATATATATATATATATACATACCAAGGCCGACAAGGCCATACCTGACTACTACACACACAAGATATCTGTCTACAAGCCTCTCAGAGTAGCAACATCAAAAAGTCTGGACAGGGCCCTGCCATACCCATATGAACATGCAAAAATATATCGTACCGAGCTTAGACCGACACTCCGAAATAAGAGGAGTGCTCCAAAATCAGCTGAGTCAGCAACCTGCTAACGTGGATCGTTGCCTTGCCTACGTGAACCTGGGGCCATGAAACGCAATGTCCCCCGACAAAATGGACGTCAATACGACTGATGTACTGAGTATGTCAGGCATGAATAATAGCATATCAGGGATATAACAATAAACTGAAACAAAAATAGCCGACAGAAACAGCTAACCAACAGTAAATGCCTCTAGGGCCCTAATACATATGCCTAAATGTTATGCACAATGCAAATGCGGTATACATATAAATATTGGCCACACAAGGGCATCTTCCTTCCAATAACATCCTCTGTCGGCATCATTTTATATCGGCCTCTGTGGGCATAATCATTATCATATTGGCCTCATTGGGCATCTTCTTTTTCATGATATATGTACCCATTTGCGGTGGTGTGGCGTATATAACTCCATTCCCTTTTCTACACCCCCTACGTATATATAATTCATACCATATAGTAGTGTATATAACACATGTGCGTCCAGGGTAATACATGAATATAATGCAAATGAAAATGCATGAATGACAATGAAACATTCTGAACTTATTGGATGACATAATATCCTTTTACCTTCGGCTAACATTGGGAATATTAATATGTACCTTCGGCTAACATTGAGAATATTAACATGTACTTTTGGCTAACATTGAGAATATTAACATCTTCCCTAGATACCTCAATAAAGATTCAGGAACATATTTAGGCATGCTTTCAACATAGGAATCAATAACATGCACATTCTTAACTACTAAGAGTAGAATAATTTATGTAACAATATTACGGACACGTTTCGTTACATGAAATATGCCAAAAGAAAGAAGAATTTTCCTTAACATACCTTGATATTAGAAAGAGAAGGAGAACGTTTGCTACAGCTTGTTGAAAATTGGGAGAACGAAAGGAATATTGCTGCACTTAATTGAATCGGACAAGGGTTAAATATGTTTGCTACTGCACTTGTACGATTTTCCTTTTAAGTTAAAGGGAAAGGGAGAGCTTTTCGTAGGAAAGAAGTAACAATTATTTCTCCAGAGAAAACTTCTACATGGGCTTAGGAGATGAAGATATTTAATAGCATGTATTGTATGTACAAAGATAAATGCTTGTCCCTCACTTAATTTAATCTTTAACGTTAAGTTGCCACCTAGAATTCTAATGTTGCTTAGTCATTTAGCCTTCTCTAATTGCCGCCACATGGGTGGATGATATCCACCTCAAGATGATCCCCTAACTAATTTGTTAGTCACTCACTAACTTTTATCCCCCATATTACTAATTAATCACACACATAATTAATTTCTTGATCCCAATTCACTTAAATCTCAATGACTTATAAAATCTTCATATACCCAATGTCATAATCGTGCAATATAGAACTAGTTCATAACCTCTTTATGCATGCACCAAATTTATTTTAGATCCCGTCGTCACACTTGTTACGTTCAAAATTATTTCGGGATTTTATCCTTTTATAAACTAAGCTCCTTATTTACATGCATGAATATGACATAAATTCCCCAAGACTCGATTCTTACTTGCATACGTCCAGCTGCTCAAACCATCGCCCGAAAATTCAAGGTTTTAAACATTCGTCCTCGAATGTTGGGGTGACATATCCAATCTCCGTCAAGTAGCCAGAAAGTACAACTATTATTTTTCTTTTACGGCTTTATAATGTAACATACATCATTACATCAGACCTCACATGGTCCTTAATCATTAATTATAATATTATGAAATAGAACTCACCTTATGCTTCGTTCGGAACCTCGTCGTTGGTCTGGAATAGGTATGGATATTTGTGCATCATTTTCTCTTCTGCCTCATGTGTCATTTCTTCCACATTCTTATTCCGCCAAAGAACTTTCACGGAGGCTACTTATTTAGTCCTTAACTTGCGGACTTGTCGATCTAAGATGTCAATAGGAACTTCTTCATATGATAAGTCATCTGTAATCTTCACATCATCAATCGGTACAATCCGAGAAGGGTCTCTAACACATGCTCTTAATATAGAAACGTGGAAAACCGGATGAACAAACTCCAACTCCGAAGGCAAGTCCAATTCATAAGCTACTTGGCCGATTCGTCTAATTATCCGATACGGTGCAATGCACCTTGGACTAAGCTTTCCTTTATTTCCAAATCCCATCACACCCTTCATAGGTGAAATCATCAAAAAGACCCAATCATCTACCTGAAATTCTAAGTCCCACCGTCGCAGATCTGAATACGACTTCTAAGGACTACGGCGATTAACGATCATTCTTGGATAAGCTTCACCTTCTCTATGGCTTGGTGTACTAAGTCGGACCCAAATAACTCTAATTCGCTTACCTCAAACCATCCGATAGGAGATCTACATCTCCGTCCGTACAAAGCCTCATATGGAGCCATTTTAATGCTAGCATGATAGATGTTATTGTACGTAAACTCAATAAGGGGTAAATGATCATCCGAACTTCCCTTAAAGTCCAATACACAAGCCGATAACATGTCCTCGAGCATCTGAATCGTACGCTCGACCTGTCCATCTGTCTGAGGATGGAAAGTTGTGCTAAGATTAACTTGGGTACGTAAACCCTTTTTAAAAGATTTCTAAAAGTTAGCTATAAACATAGCCCCTCGGTCAGATATAATAGAAATAGGCACACCATGAAGGTGAACAATCTCCTTAACGTACAATTTTGTGTAGTCCTCGGCTGTGTGGGTAGTTTTGATCGGCAGGAAATGATCTAATTTGGTCAATCTGTCAACAATTACCCAAATAGAATCAAACTTACGATAGGAGCGAGGTAAACCCGTAACGAAATCCATATTAATCATTTCCCAATTTCACACTGAAATCTCAATATTCTGAGTCAAGCCACCTGGCTTTTAGTGCTCTATATTTACCTGCTGACAATTAGGACACTAAGCTACCAATTCCGCCACGCTCCACTTCATATCATTCCACCAATAAATGCTCTTGAGATCATGGTACATCTTAGTAGATCCAGGATGAATAGAATATCGTGAACAATGGACCTCCGTCATAATTCTATCTCGTATTCCCGCTACATTTAGAACACATAAATGGCCCTGGTGCCTGAGAATCCCATGTTCGTCAATCTCAAAGGTTGTGATCTTCTTCTGTTGAATGTATTCTCTGATTTTTCTCAAACTGGGGTCTTCCCACTAACGTTCCTTAACCACCATCATCTGAATCCATTAGTCAGACTCCCACACTATCTAATTGATGGAGTTCCCTTACTAATTCCTTCATTTCAACCTGCACCATAGTCGAGCTGATCATCGACTTACGACTGAGCACATATGTTACAACATTAGCATTACTGGGATGATATAGGATGTCCACGTCATAATCCTTCAATAACTCAAGCCACATTCTTTGTCTCAGGTTTAACTCTTTCTGTTTAAATATGTATTGCAGACTTTTATGATCCGTGAAATGTCTACATGAACACCATACAAGTAATGCCGCCAAATCTTCAGTACATAGACCACTACGGCCAACTCCAAATCGTGTGTCAGATATTTTTTCTCATGTTTCCTCAATTGCCTTAAGGCATAGGCAATCACTTTACCATGTTGCATTAACACGCATCCTAAACCTGTTCCCGAAGCATTCACAATACACAACATAGCCTTCTGAACCCTCTAGATTGGTGTCGATGTTATTCTATCGTTTAACTCTTAGAAACTCTGCTCACAAGCATCCGACCACTGGAATTTTATGGCCTTTTGTGTCAACTTCATTAATGGTGCTGATATGGTAGAAAACCGAACCTCCTATAATATCCGGCTAATCCAAGAAAGATGCAAACCTCTGATGGAGTCGTGGGCCTTGGACAATTCTTCACTGCTTCAATCTTCTGAGTGTCAACTCTTATGCTCTCATCTGACACTATATAACTAAGGAAAGCCACTGAATTCAACCAAAATTCACACTTGGACAGCTTTGCATACAACTTATGGTCCCGGAGCGTCTGTAGTACTATCTGCAAATGATCCACATGCTTTGCTTCCGAGTGAGAGTAAACCAGAATATCATCTATAAATACTATCACAAATACATCCATAAATAGACAAAACACAATGTTCATTAGATCCATGAATGATGCCGGTGCATTTGTGAGTCCAAATGACATTACTAAGAACTCGAAGTGTCCATATCTTGTCTTGAAAGACGTCTTCGGAATGTCCTTCTCCTTAACCCTTAGTTGATGGTACCCTGACCTTAGGTCGATCTTTGAAAAACATCTTGCACCTTGTAACTGGTCAAACAAGTCATCAATTCTGGGAAGAGGGTACTTGTTCTTGATAGTGACTTTATTCAGCTGCCGATAGTCGATACACATCCGTAACGAGCCATCTTTCTTTCAAACGAACAATACCGGCGCACCCCAATGAGATATGCTGGGACTAATAAAGCCTTTCTCAAGAAGATCTTTTAATTGCTCCTTTAATTCTTTCAATTCAGTTGGGGCCACTCTATAAGGAGGAGTAGATATCGGCTGAGTGTTTGGAAACACATCTATACCGAACTCAATTTCCCTTTCGGGATGAAGGCTTGGAAGTTCGTCTGTAAATACATCAAGAAACTCATTAACCACCGAAATTGTTTGAGAAGTAGGTGGTTTGGCATCGATATCTCTAGCCCGAACAAGATGGTATATACAACCTTTGGAGATCATCTTTCTTGCCTTAAGGTATGAAATAAACCTACCTTTTGGCGACGCTGTATTACCCTTCCATTCAAGGACTGGCTCGCCTGGGAACTGGAATCTAACAATCTTTGTTCGGCAATCAACATTAGCGTAGCATGATGCCAGCTAATCCATGCCCATGTTAACATCAAAATCAACCATTTCTAATTCTACCAAATCTGCTAAGGTCTGATGGCTATAAACTAACATTGCACAATTTCGATAGACCCGTCTAGCAACTACCGATTCACCAACTTGTGTAGATACCACAAATGGATCTTTTATCAGCTCAGGTTCCATGCCAAATTTACAGGCAATAAAAGGGGTGATATATGATAGATTGGAACCTAGATCTAACAACGCATACACATTATGTGAAAAGACAGATAATATACCTGTAATGACATCAAGTGAGGACTTCTGATCCTGTCGTCCCATCAATGCATAGATGCGGTTCTGGCCCCTACCTCTGCCTAAACTGAATGCTTTCTGATGATTTTGCCTTGACGGGCGCACCGAATGTGATGAAGCTGCTACAGATCCGATAGGCTGGGCTCTAACACCTTCGCCTCCTGTCGGGCACTCTCGAATAATATGACCAGGTTCACTATAAAAATAATACAAATTTGATCTTTGTCGGCACGGCCTTGTATGGGTCTTACCAAACTGCTCGCACTGAGCCAACGGTAGCCTCATCTAAATAGAATCCCCTCTATAATAAGACTCTGACACTTCTGAACCCTGACCTGGTCCCGATTGAACATATCGATCAACCCTCGACCTCGAAAATGGTAATGATGCGCTAGCTATTGGGTAATATGGGTGCCTAAAAGGTTGTGTCCTGGGCCCACCTTTGAAATCCCTCATATCACCTACGGATCGAGCCCTCTTATGCTGGCCCTTATCACCCTCTTGATCTACCCGATGTTGTCTCTTATGATCCTCCAGAATCTGTGCATAAGCCTGAATGCGAGCAATATCCATATTCGAATTCAGAGAAGTCGTAGTACACTTATTGACCAAGTGTTGCCCTAAGCCAGTAACAAACCTATGTACCCGATCACTCATCCCAGCTATAATCCTAGGAGCATATCAGGCCAATGAATTAAACTGCAAGTTATATTCTCGAGCACTCATGTTGCCCTGCTCAAGATGTAGGAATCTGTCCTACCTGGCCCGTCGAAGCTCGACCGGTAGAAAATGTTGTAAGAAGGCCTCTAAAAATTCTCTCCATCCTCATGGTGGAGCACGACGTCCCCTAGATTTCTCCCATATCTCATATCAGGTCACCGTGATATCCCGCATTCTATAAGAAGTAAACTTTACCGACTCAGTATTAGTAGCATCCATCACCCGCAAGGTAAACTGTATCTGATTCAGAAAATTCTGCGGGTCCGCGTTCAGGTCTGATCCCATGAACATCGAAGGGTCTAGGTTGATGAAATCCTGAGCTCTCGCACTAGAAGATCTATCAGAAGGACTGGGAACCTGACGTTGGGCCTGAGCGGCCAATAATCGCGTCAATAATTGTACAACACTTCGCATATCAAGATCCTCAGCTGGAGTATCAAGTGGAGGAACTGTGGGTATTGCAGCTCCACTAATCTCCTCCGATGGTGGTGAACTAGGGGAATCATATGAAGGAGTCACTATGTGGGTCTCATTTTGGCCCTCACTAACGGGTGGAAATCGGCTGGTATATTCGCCTGCAGCCGTATCCAATGCCCTCATACTCTTGAACTTCTTCCTTGATGTAGGCATTGCTGGAATCATATACACGAGATGGATTAGGAATGAAATTCTTATAACTCAGCTCTACTGCACGATTTATGAGGTAAAAGAATGGAAATCATCCCTAAATGTCAGATAGCCTCCTACTTTTAAGTATGGTGCACAACATACCCATAAAAAGGTCTATACTAGACACGGCTTATAGACTCCCTAGGACAGACATGCTCTGATGCCAAGTTTGTCATGACCCAAACAAGAGGACCGTGACGGGCACCTGCACTTTGTTGGGTACCACCAATCATACAATCAACATTTAATCATAATTAAATACGGACTAAGATGAATAAGGACATGTAAAACCCTAACCAGAAAAGCCCAACTTTTATATATATATATATATATATATATATATATATACATACCAAGGCCGACAAGGCCATACCTGACTACTACACACACAAGATATCTGTCTACAAGCCTCTCAGAGTAGCAACATCAAAAAGTCTGGACAGGGCCCTGCCATACCCATATGAACATGCAAAAATATATCGTACCGAGCTTAGACCGACACTCCGAAATAAGAGGAGTGCTCCAAAATCAGCTGAGTCAGCAACCTGCTAACGTGGATCGTTGCCTTGCCTACGTGAACCTGGGGCCATGAAACGCAATGTCCCCCGACAAAAGGGACGTCAGTACGACTGATGTACTGAGTATGTCAGGCATGAATAATAGCATAACAGGGATATAACAATAAACTGAAACAAAAATAGCCGACAGAAACAGCTAACCAACAGTAAATGCCTCTAGGGCCCTAATACATATGCCTAAATGTTATGCACAATGCAAATGCGGTATACATATAAATATTGGCCACACAAGGGCATCTTCCTTCCAATAACATCCTCTGTGGGCATCATTTTATATCGGCCTCTGTGGGCATAATCATTATCATATTGGCCTCATTGGACATCTTCTTTTTCATGATATATGTACCAGCTGCAGGTGGTGACGCGTATATAACTCCATTCCCTTTTCTACACCCCCTACGTATATATAATTCATACCATATAGTAGTGTATATAACACATGTGCGTCCAGGGTAATACATGAATATAATGCAAATGAAAATGCATGAATGACAATGAAACATTCTGAACTTATTGGATGACATAATATCCTTTTACCTTCGGCTAACATTGGGAATATTAACATGTACCTTCGGCTAACATTGAGAATATTAACATGTACTTTTGGCTAACATTGAGAATATTAACATCTTCCCTAGATACCTCAATAAAGATTCAGGAACATATTTAGGCATGCTTTCAACATAGGAATCAATAACATGCACATTCTTAACTACTAAGAGTAGAATAATTTATGTAACAATATTACGGACACGTTTCGTTACATGAAATATGCCAAAAGAAAGAAGAATTTTCCTTAACATACCTTGATATTAGAAAGAGAAGGAGAACGTTTGCTACAGCTTGTTGAAAATTGGGAGAACGAAAGGAATATTGCTGCACTTAATTGAATCGGACAAGGGTTAAATATGTTTGCTACTGCACTTGTACGATTTTCCTTTTAAGTTAAAGGGAAAGGGAGAGCTTTTCGTAGGAAAGAAGTAACAATTATTTCTCCAGAGAAAACTTCTACAGGGGCTTAGGAGATGAAGACATTTAATAGCATGTATTGTATGTACAAAGATAAATGCTTGTCCCTCACTTAATTTAATCTTTAACGTTAAGTTGCCACCTAGAATTCTAATGTTGCTTAGTCATTTAGCCTTCTCTAATTGCCGCCACATGGGTGGATGATATCCACCTCAAGATGATCCCCTAACTAATTTATTAGTCACTCACTAACTTTTATCCCCCATATTACTAATTAATCACACACATAATTAATTTCTTGATCCCAATTCACTTAAATCTCAATGACTTATAAAATCTTCATATACCCAATGTCATAATCTTGCAATATAGAACTAGTTCATAACCTCTTTATGCATGCACCAAATTTATTTTAGATCCCGTCGTCACACTTGTTACGTTCAAAATTATTTTGGGATTTTATCCTTTTATATACTAAGCTCCTTATTTACATGCATGAATATGACATAAATTCCCCAAGACTCGATTCTTACTTGCATACGTCCAGATGCTCAAACCATCGCCCGAAAATTCAAGGTTTTAAACATTCGTCCTCGAATGTTGGGGTGACATATCCAATCTCCGTCAAGTAGCCAGAAAGTACAACTATTATTTTTCTTTTACGGCTTTATAATGTAACATACATCATTACATCAGACCTCACATGGTCCTTAATCATTAATTATAATATTATGAAATAGAACTCACCTTATGCTTCGTTCGGAACCTCGTCGTTGGTCTGGAATAGGTATGGATATTTGTGCATCATTTTCTCTTCTGCCTCTTGTGTCATTTCTTCCACATTCTTATTCCGCCAAAGAACTTTCACGGAGGCTACTTATTTAGTCCTTAACTTGCGGACTTGTAGATCTAAGATGGCAATAGGAACTTCTTCATATGATAAGTCATCTGTAATCTTCACATCATCAATCGGTACAATCCGAGAAGGGTCTCTAACACATGCTCTTAATATAGAAACATGGAAAACCGGATGAACAAACTCCAACTCCGATGGCAAGTCCAATTCATAAGCTACTTGGCCGATTCGTCTAATTATCCGATACGGTGCAATGCACCTTGGACTAAGCTTTCCTTTATTTCCAAATCCCATCACACCCTTCATAGGTGAAATCATCAAAAAGACCCAATCATCTACCTGAAATTCTAAGTCCCACCGTCGCAGATCTGAATACGACTTCTAAGGACTCTGAGCAGTTAACAGTCATTCTTGGATAAGCTTCACCTTCTCTATGGCTTGGTGTACTAAGTCGGACCCAAATAACTCTAATTCGCTTACCTCAAACCATCCGATAGGAGATCTACATCTCCGTCCGTACAAAGCCTCATATGGAGCCATTTTAATGCTAGCATGATAGATGTTATTGTACGTAAACTCAATAAGGGGTAAATGATCATCCGAACTTCCCTTAAAGTCCAATACACAAGCCGATAACATGTCCTCGAGCATCTGAATCGTACGCTCGACCTGTCCATCTGTCTGAGGATGGAAAGTTGTGCTAAGATTAACTTGGGTACGTAAACCTTTTTTAAAAGATTTCTAAAAGTTAGCTATAAACATAGCCCCTCGGTCAGATATAATAGAAATAGGCACACCATGAAGGTGAACAATCTCCTTAACGTACAATTTTGTGTAGTCCTCGGCTGTGTGGGTAGTTTTGATCGGCAGGAAATGATCTAATTTGGTCAATCTGTCAACAATTACCCAAATAGAATCAAACTTACGATAGGAGCGAGGTAAACCCGTAACGAAATCCATATTAATCATTTCCCATTTTCACACTGAAATCTCAATATTCTGAGTCAAGCCACCTGGCTTTTGGTGCTCTATATTTACCTGCTGACAATTAGGACACTAAGCTACCAATTCCGCCACGCTCCACTTCATATCATTCCACCAATAAATGCTCTTGAGATCATGGTACATCTTAGTAGATCCAGGATGAATAGAATATCGTGAACAATGGACCTCCGTCATAATTCTATCTCGTATTCCCGCTACATTTAGAACACATAAACGGCCCTGGTGCTTGAGAATCCCATGTTCGTCAATCTCAAAGGTTGTGATCTTCTTCTGTTGAATGTATTCTCTGATTTTTCTCAAACTGGGGTCTTCCCACTAACGTTCCTTAACCACCATCATCTGAATCTATTAGTCAGACTCCCACACTATCTAATTGATGGAGTTCCCTTACTAATTCCTTCATTTCAACCTGCACCATAGTCGAGCTGATCATCGACTTACGACTGAGCACATATGTTACAACATTAGCATTACTGGGATGATATAGGATGTCCACGTCATAATCCTTCAATAACTCAAGCCACATTCTTTGTCTCAGGTTTAACTCTTTCTGTTTAAATATGTATTGCAGACTTTTATGATCCGTGAAATGTCTACATGAACACCATACAAGTAATGCCGCCAAATCTTCAGTACATAGACCACTACGGCCAACTCCAAATCGTGTGTCGGATATTTTTTCTCATGTTTCCTCAATTGCCTTAAGGCATAGGCAATCACTTTACCATGTTGCATTAACACGCATCCTAAACCTGTTCCCGAAGCATTCACAATACACAACATAGCCTTCTGAACCCTCTAGATTGGTGTCGATGTTATTCTATCGTTTAACTCTTAGAAACTCTGCTCACAAGCATCCGACCACTGGAATTTTATGGCCTTTTGTGTCAACTTCATTAATGGTGCTGATATGGTAGAAAACCGAACCTCCTATAATATCCGGCTAATCCAAGAAAGATGCAAACCTCTGATGGAGTCGTGGGCCTTGGCCAATTCTTCACTGCTTCAATCTTACAGTGTCAACTCTTATGCTCTCATCTGACACTATATAACTAAGGAAAGCCACTGAATTCAACCAAAATTCACACTTGGACAGCTTTGCATACAACTTATGGTCCCGGAGCGTCTGTAGTACTATCTGCAAATGATCCACATGCTTTGCTTCCGAGTGAGAGTAAACCAGAATATCATCTATAAATACTATCACAAATACATCCATAAATAGGCAAAACACAATGTTCATTAGATCCATGAATGCTGCCGGTGCATTTGTGAGTCCAAATGACATTACTAAGAACTCGAAGTGTCCATATCTTGTCTTGAAAGACGTCTTCGGAATGTCCTTCTCCTTAACCCTTAGTTGATGGTACCCTGACCTTAGGTCGATCTTTGAAAAACATCTTGCACCTTGTAACTGGTCAAACAAGTCATTAATTCTGGGAAGAGGGTACTTGTTCTTGATAGTGACTTTATTCAGCTGCCGATAGTCGATACACATCCGTAACGAGCCATCTTTCTTTCAAACGAACAATACCGGCGCACCCCAATGAGATATGCTGGGACTAATAAAGCCTTTCTCAAGAAGATCTTTTAATTGCTCCTTTAATTCTTTCAATTCAGTTGGGGCCACTCTATAAGGAGGAGTAGATATCGGCTGAGTGTTTGGAAACACATCTATACCGAACTCAATTTCCCTTTCGGGATGAAGGCTTGGAAGTTCGTCTGTAAATACATCAAGAAACTCATTAACCACCGAAATTGATTGAGAAGTAGGTGGTTTGGCATCGATATCTCTAGCCCGAACAAGATGGTATATACAACCTTTGGAGATCATCTTTCTTGCCTTAAGGTATGAAATAAACCTATCTTTTGGCGATGATGTATTACCCTTCCATTCAAGGACTGGCTCGCCTGGGAACTGGAATCTAACAATCTTTGTTCGGCAATCAACATTAGCGTAGCATGATGCCAGCTAATCCATGCCCATGTTAACATCAAAATCAACCATTTCTAATTCTACCAAATCTGCTAAGGTCTATGGCTATAAACTAACATTGCACAATTTCGATAGACCCGTCTAGCAACTACCGATTCACCAACTTGTGTAGATACCACAAATGGATCTCTTATCAGCTCAGGTTCCATGCCAAATTTACAGGCAATGAAAGGGGTGATATATGATAGATTGGAACCTAGATCTAACAACGCATACACATTATGTGAAAAGACAGATAATATACCTGTAATGACATCAAGTGAGGACTCCTGATCCTGTCGTTCCATCAATGCATAGATGCGGTTCTGGCCCCTACCTCTGCCTAAACTGAATGCTTTCTGATGATTTTGCCTTGACGGGCGCACCGAATGTGATGAAGCTGCTACAGATCCGATAGGCTGGGCTCTAACACCTTTGCCTCCTGTCGGGCACTCTCGCATAATATGACCAGGTTCACTATAAAAATAATACAAATTTGATCTTTGTCGGCACGGCCTTGTATGGGTCTTACCAAACTGCTCGCACTGAGCCAACGGTAGCCTCATCTAAATAGAATCCCCTCTATAATAAGACTCTGACACTTCTGAACCCTGACCTGGTCCCGATTGAACATATCGATCAACCCTCGACCTCGAAAATGGTAATGATGCGCTAGCTATTGGGTAATATGGGTACCTAAAAGGTTGTGTCCTGGGCCCACCTTTGAAATCCCTCATGTCACCTACAGATCGAGCCCTCTTATGCTGGCCCTTATCACCCTCTTAATCTACCCGATGTTGTCTCTTATGATCCTCCAGAATTTGTGCATAAGCCTGAATGCGAGCAATATCCATATTCGGATTCAGAGAAGTCGTAGTACACTTATTGACCAAGTGTTTCCCAAAGCCAGTAACAAACCTATGTACCCGATCACTCATCCCAGCTATAATCCTAGGAGCATATCAGGCCAATGAATTAAACTGCAAGTTATATTCTCAAGCACTCAAGATGTAGGAATCTGTCCTACCTGGCCCGTCGAAGCTCGACCGGTTGAAAATGTTGTAAGAAGGCCTCTAAAAATTCTCTCCATCCTCATGGTGGAGCACGACGTCCCCTAGATTTCTCCCATATCTCATATCAGGTCACCGTGATATCCCGCATTCTATAAGAAGTAAACTTTACCGACTCAGTATTAGTAGCATCCATCACCTGCAAGGTAAACTGTATCTGATTCAGAAAATTCTG
Source organism: Anisodus acutangulus (assembly GCA_029783415.1). Lineage (NCBI taxonomy): Eukaryota > Viridiplantae > Streptophyta > Magnoliopsida > Solanales > Solanaceae > Anisodus > Anisodus acutangulus. The sequence goes on from CM056503.1 coordinate 25,795,234, forward strand.
CGGGTCCGCGTTCAGGTCTGATCCCATGAACATCGAAGGGTCTAGGTTGATGAAATCCCGAGCTCTCGCACTAGAAGATCTATCAGAAGGACTGGGAACCTGACGTTGGGCCTGAGCGGCCAATAATCGCGTCAATAATTGTACAACACTTCGCATATCAAGATCCTCAGCTGGAGTATCAAGTGGAGGAACTGTGGGTATTGCAGCTCCACTAATCTCCTCCGATTGTGGTGAACTAGGGGAATCATATGAAGGAGTAACTATGTGGGTCTCATTTTGGCCCTCACTAACGGGTTGAAATCGGCTGGTATATTCGCCTGCAGCCGTATCCAACGCCCTCATACTCTTGAACTTCTTCCTTGATGTAGGCATTGCTGGAATCATATACACGAGATGGATTAGGAATGAAATTCTTATAACTCAGCTCTACTGCACGATTTATGAGGTAAAAGAATGAAAATCATCCCTAAATGTCAGATAGCCTCCTACTTTTAAGTATGGTGCACAACATACCCATAAAAAGGACTATACTAGACACGGCTTATAGACTCCCTAGGACAGACATGCTCTGATGCCAAGTTTGTCATGACCCAAACAAGAGGACCGTGACGGGTACCCAGACCCTGCCTGTTGGGTACCACCAATCATACAATCAACATTTAATCATAATTAAATACGGACTAAGATGAATAAGGACATGTAAAACCCTAACCAGCAAAGCCCAACTTTTATATATATATATATATACATACCAAGGCCGACAAGGCCATACCTGACTACTACACACACAAGATATCTGTCTACAAGCCTCTCAGAGTAGCAACATCAAAAAGTCTGGACAGGGCCCTGCCATACCCATATGAACATGCAAAAATATATCGTACCGAGCTTAGACCGACACTCCGAAATAAGAGGAGTGCTCCAAAATCAGCTGAGTCAGCAACCTGCTAACGTGGATCGTTGCCTTGCCTACGTGAACCTGGGGCCATGAAACGCAATGTCCCCCGACAAAATGGACGTCAATACGACTGATGTACTGAGTATGTCAGGCATGAATAATAGCATATCAGGGATATAACAATAAACTGAAACAAAAATAGCCGACAGAAACAGCTAACCAACAGTAAATGCCTCTAGGGCCCTAATACATATGCCTAAATGTTATGCACAATGCAAATGCGGTATACATATAAATATTGGCCACACAAGGGCATCTTCCTTCCAATAACATCCTCTGTCGGCATCATTTTATATCGGCCTCTGTGGGCATAATCATTATCATATTGGCCTCATTGGGCATCTTCTTTTTCATGATATATGTACCAGCTGCAGGTGGTGACGCGTATATAACTCCATTCCCTTTTCTACACCCCCTACGTATATATAATTCATACCATATAGTAGTGTATATAACACATGTGCGTCCAGGGTAATACATGAATATAATGCAAATGAAAATGCATGAATGACAATGAAACATTCTGAACTTATTGGATGACATAATATCCTTTTACCTTCGGCTAACATTGGGAATATTAATATGTACCTTCGGCTAACATTGAGAATATTAACATGTACTTTTGGCTAACATTGAGAATATTAACATCTTCCCTAGATACCTCAATAAAGATTCAGGAACATATTTAGGCATGCTTTCAACATAGGAATCAATAACATGCACATTCTTAACTACTAAGAGTAGAATAATTTATGTAACAATATTACGGACACGTTTCGTTACATGAAATATGCCAAAAGAAAGAAGAATTTTCCTTAACATACCTTGATATTAGAAAGAGAAGGAGAACGTTTGCTACAGCTTGTTGAAAATTGGGAGAACGAAAGGAATATTGCTGCACTTAATTGAATCGGACAAGGGTTAAATATGTTTGCTACTGCACTTGTACGATTTTCCTTTTAAGTTAAAGGGAAAGGGAGAGCTTTTCGTAGGAAAGAAGTAACAATTATTTCTCCAGAGAAAACTTCTACATGGGCTTAGGAGATGAAGACATTTAATAGCATGTATTGTATGTACAAAGATAAATGCTTGTCCCTCACTTAATTTAATCTTTAACGTTAAGTTGCCACCTAGAATTCTAATGTTGCTTAGTCATTTAGCCTTCTCTAATTGCCGCCACATGGGTGGATGATATCCACCTCAAGATGATCCCCTAACTAATTTGTTAGTCACTCACTAACTTTTATCCCCCATATTACTAATTAATCACACACATAATTAATTTCTTGATCCCAATTCACTTAAATCTCAATGACTTATAAAATCTTCATATACCCAATGTCATAATCGTGCAATATAGAACTAGTTCATAACCTCTTTATGCATGCACCAAATTTATTTTAGATCCCGTCGTCACACTTGTTACGTTCAAAATTATTTCGGGATTTTATCCTTTTATATACTAAGCTCCTTATTTACATGCGTGAATATGGCATAAATTCCCCAAGACTCGGGTCCTACTTGCATACGTCCAGATGCTCAAACCATTTCCTGAAAGTACGGGGTGTTACAAATAAATTGCACTCTAATCAATATTGATTACTTTAAAATAAATAATTTTAAGGACAAAATAAGAAAACTATACTTAGTTCCATCTTGATTTTGTAAATTGACAAGTATTTTGAGCCGATAGTTTTATTAGCGTGGACAACTAATATGAGACAGAAGGAGTAAAAAAGTAAGACTTTGTTGGTTAATTCAGGCCACTAGTTGTAATGGCTCATTAGTACTAGTCGATTCCGCAGCCTCGTGTGATTCTTGAAAATTCAAGAAAGTGTTGGTTTCAGATTCAGAGTGTTCCAAATTCCTTGAATTACTAATCACTTCATCAAATTCCACATGAAAATCATTCAAGATTGTGACTGTGGAAGTCTCACAAGGACAAGAACTAGTAACGGGCCTCTTCTTGATGGCACAGAGCACATAATCTCTGCCATCCTCATGGAATTTCTGAAGAATGGCGCTAGAGAGCTCGTACTCCTTCATGAGTCAATGACAATCTTTCTTGTTATACCCCTTCTTATTCACGTAAGACATGCTCTTCTTGCATCCAATAACCACCGGCGATGATGATGAGTAGCGGACCGGTTTGCCCTTGTCTTGCTGTTTCCAACTGCCTTTATTGTTTCCCACATTGCGATTATACATGGACTTGATTTTCTTCTTGAGCTTTGTGATGAAGAAGCGGTATTAACTGCAATCGTTCCCATCATCATTACTGCAGGGTACTCCATGATTGTAAATCTCCCACGGCTCTTCTTTGCCATACACATCAACATTAGTGGTGATGAATCCAGCATCATACATCTCTTGTTTAGCCATGAATCCAGCATCATACATCATATATATATATATATATATATATATAACATTTTAAGAATGAAATGCAATATAGATGTTGATTATTTGTCAGAGCAACGGAGGAGAACACCACCATCACACATTTTCTACTATTTTCTCCTTTTTAATACAAAATGAATTTTCCTTTTAACGGAAGATGATGTTTTAATATATATTAATTGAAAATTGATTGTGAGTGTTTTTGTTTTAAAACAAACTTAGTTGGTTATGAGTTTTTATTTAGAGGTTTTTTTTTAATCTCCAACACAATCTGAACATTATCTAAATCAAATTTTTAAACACTAGCAGGGAAATGATCCTGAAAAAGCGAAAAAGAGACGGAGCGCATAAGTTAGGGTAATTCCCAATTATGTGCAACAACCGAGTGATCGAATTTGTATTGGAATCTTAAATTTAAAAGCTCTATTCAGGATTGAAAAGATGTTTGCTTATAAATTCTAAACTTTCTATCAGTAAAACGTTCATAAATTATTTATATTCTATGTATTTCAAAGATTATTTGCATGGAAATTATAGTATTTGAAGGTTGTGCAGACATATTGCAATCGTCCAGAGCTTGAATTGATGGATCATGAAGGAAAAAATTTGAAGCCAAAGGCAGCCTATTCACTGACCAAACCAAGAAAGTTGATATGTGAATGGGTGAAAAGCATAATGTTTTCAGATGGTTATGCCTCCAATTTGTCTAGATGTGTAGACATGGATGATTGTAAATTATCAAGGATGAAGAGATATGATTGTCATGTATTTCTAGAAAGGTTGCTACCCATTGCATTTCCAGATTGTTTAAAGGTTTATGTGCAATTGTGTTAAAAGTAGAAGATCTACAGAAGCTTCAAGAAAGCATAAAGGTTACAATTTGCAAGCTAGAGAAAATATTTCCTCCTGGTTTCTTTGATCCCATGGAACATTTGCCAATTCATTTGCCATATGAAGCAATAGCTAGTGGCCCAGTTAAATTTCGATGGATGTACCCTTTTGAGCACTAAAAATCTAAAGTGAATCTTTGATTAAACAATCAATTAATTACTTTACAACACACCAAAATATATATCAATGTAGGGAGTTACACGGTCATAAGAAGAAAGTGAAAAATAGATCTCGTGTCGAGGAATCAATAGCTCAAGCACATCTATATTATATTAAAAGGAGGATATCCTAACATGAGGTGAGCCAAGTGGCGTAATATGAACAAGTCACTTACTAACAAATTCTATTTGTATGAGCAAACATATTGATAGAGAATATATTAATATTCTCCATATATTTTTATGTAATTATAGAAACGATATATCCTAATACAATTAGGATTTGTAACTAGATATCCTAATACAAGTAGGATTTATAGTTTTCATATTTACATCAAAATCCTAATTACAAAATATATGGAGAATATTAATATATTCTCTTTTTTCTTCCGCTGTCGGCAGCCCCTACAAAACCGGTGCCTCCTTCTCTTTTTATTTCTCCTTCACGCTGCCGAAAGCCCTTGTCCATGGATTCTCCCACATATTCCTCCTCCACCCACGACACACATCATACAACTTCCACCCTTCTACCACCTTTCATCCGGCCTTTTCGGTGACAAACATCAAGAACTTCATCCTTTTAATACTTGATCAAGAGGATGATCAATACTCGTCGTGGGTTGAACTATTCCAAATTTATGCCTGTGCTTACAACGTCCTTGATCACATCGATGCCTCACTCCCCGTCCAGCCGAAGTTGACAAGCCAATGTGGAAGCACCTCGATGCAATCGTCAAACAAGGGATATATGGCACTATATCCAATGATTTACTTCATACCATTATGAAGACAGATGCTTCGGCGCATGACTTATAGACGAGGCTAGAAGAAATCTTTCTAGACAACAAACATATACGTGACGTGTATTTGGAGGAACAATATAACAACATCCGTGTTGAGAACTTTGCTAACATGTTAGACTATTGTAAACAACTTAAATTAGTTGTTGATCAATTGCCTAATGTTGGAACTCTGATTTTCGACATAAAGATGGTGCTTCAACTTATTAATGGGTTGCCGAAAATTGAGTACGACACACTTGCGATGATGATCCAGCAAGATGACCCACTCCCTAGCTTCAATAAGGCCCGATCATAGTTGCTATTGGAAGAGACTAGATGTGTCAAACAAGGAGAACATAATCGGAAGGCATTGGTAATAGACACACAGCCGACCACCCCTGTATCTGCCGGACCACCAAAATCAGCAGCGGGCGAGGTGGTGGCAGAGGTCGAGTAAACAACTACGATGGCAAGGGAAGGGACCGAGGGGGACAACCCAATTCTGGTGGCCAGCCACGACATGCCCAGTCTCCATATCTTTGGGCCAGCCCTATGCCGTGGCCCACACTTGGAATTTGGGCCTCACCCAATTTCCCTTACCCAACCAACCCAGCACTACACCCTGGACCAAGTTCGAGCATTCTTGGCGTAGCTCCTGGCCCAAGTCACATGGGTCAGCCATACCAAGCCCACCTCTACACTACCCAACAATAACAACAGGCATACGGTCTTATGACCCTTACTGATCTAAGTCAGTCCTACAACACTATGAATCTCTAGTAGCCCGATGATGCATAGTACATGGATATGGGGCCACATCTCATCTCTCCCATAACTCTGGTAATCTCCCTTAACTGTTTTATTTGAGCAATCCTCAATGTATTTTGGTTGGAAATGAAAATCGCATTCCAATTCAAGGTTATGGCACGACAAAAACACCAAAACTCACCCTCCATTTACCCTAAAAAATGTCATATACGCGCCTAACATCATTAAAAATTTAATCTCTGTTAGGAAGTTTACTAGTGACAATTATATATCTAATGAGTTTGACAAGTTTGGTTTTTCTGTGAAGGACCTACGTACAGGGACAACTCTTACGAGATGCAATAGTGTAGGGGACCTCTATCCATTCTCATCCAATTTTGCTTTCAGTGTCAATCCACACACCTCTCTATCTTCAATCTGCCCATCAACTTGCATGATAGACTTGGGCACCCGGGAGCACCAGTTTCTAATTTTCTTAGGAGTCACAATTTAATTCAATGTAATAAAGGAAAATTTCCCCACAGTTGCTACTCTTGTCCATTAGGGAAGCATGTTAGGCTTCATTTTCAGACATCACTAAGTGTAACATTCACTCATTTTGATATTATTCATCCATATTTATAGACCTCTCCAATAACTAGCAAATATTATTTGGTGTTTTTGAATTATTTCTCTCACTTTTTTGGGTTTATCCTCTAAAATATAAGTCCCAAGTTTACCAAATATTTCTTGAATTTCAAGCATATGTTAAAACCTAGTTTGAGAAAAATATCAAAATATTTCAATATGACAACGGTCGTGAGTTGACTCCCTTTTTCATAAATTTTGTGCGGATAATGGCATGGTGTTTCACTTCTCTTGCCCCATACCTCCCCTCAAAATGGTAAATCCGAAAGAATCCTATGCACCATCAATAATAAGATCCACACTATGCTCTTCTATGTTTCCCTCCCACATTTTTTTGGGTATACGCCTTGCATATGGCAGCAAACATTCTTAATATATTACAAACACGAACTCTTCAAAATAAAACTCCAATCGAAATTCTCTTCCATCGGATATCCTCTTATCATCACCTTCGAATTTTTGGTTGTCTATGCCACCTAAATCTCGCCTCCACGGAC